>DWLS01001164.1:0-23343 GCA_018246255.1 Pachliopta kotzebuea | reverse complement strand
TTTATATATTATTAATATTATAATATATAACTAGTAAATAGTAAGGCATTTTGCTTCACGTTTTCATAGTTTTAAAATTAATATCATTCGACTCGCGCTTGGCCGGGCCCATATGTTCGTATCGGATTAAAATATAACTATTTTCTTTATCTATATATGTAAATTATGACTATATTATGTCATAATATATATTATTCAAATTAACCGCAATACGTCTTCTCGCCGTGAGTTACTTAGATACTTCTCAATCTATATAAAGCAGACTATTGTTAAAGTTATTTAAAAAAATAACTCAATAATCGTTACAAATATAATTATAAACTATTATATATATATCTTAAATAATCATATTTATTTATTATAAATAACTTAATATGATTTAAAACAAAGTTTATCAGTATAGATTACTTCATAGAAATATTCATTGACTGGTTGTTTTTATTTAAATCAATAGCAAGTCGAAAAATTTGTAACATAAAAAGATATCTTTACCGTTTATCAGTAATATATTATATAAACTCTTTTTTAATAACCATACAAGTTATTTACAATTAAGTTTTGCATTTTTATATAAGTTTTAGTAAGTTAAAGTAATATAGTTTGATAAGTAGTAGTATACGTAGTCTATTCAAAAACAACTAAGTTTTTTACTACATAAACTTTTAAAAAAATAAATAATCTAAACTATTAGTACAACTATAACATTACTGCTTTGTAGTAATGTTATTGTAATACAAAGCGGTAATGTTATTTATATATTTTTATAATTTCTCTATAAGCAATTTTATATCATTAGTATCTTTTAGCTCAGTCATATACTTACGTAGGTTTATGTTGCTATTAACTGTTTACTAGTTATCATAGTAATATCTGGAAACATTTTTAATATTTGTATGGAATACTTGTTAATGTTTGTGAAGGTTTGGGTTTTAAACCAAATTATTTAAAAGCAGTAAACGGTTTACAGTTAGTCAGCGGGTCAGCTCGTGAATTAAGCGCGGCTGCAGCTTCCGGCACATTCCTCTCGTCCATCGCCTAACGGAACCCCACCAGTATAACTGCATTGTAGTTGTCCAGCTTACCGTTAATTGTTGGTTCTAATCCTTGATATATGATTGACAGCTATGGCAGCTCATATATTCATTTATTTCATTATACAAAGATACAAAAAAGCAGACTTAATATCAAAAGGTAAAGTCTCAGTCTCCCATAGTATTGAGTAAAGAACTTAAAGGGTGCAGTAATTCGTTATAAGATATAGTTAATATGTTATACTATTATATATAATGAATTGATATATACTGTGAGGAAGATCAGTAAGTAAATAATATGTATATTGAGAATAAATACATTAATATCTGATATAGAGTTTAAGAATGGAAAAAGGATGTATTATAGGGAAGTGTAATATTCCCATATTTCTTTGAGGTTAGTCCATGTTGGGTTCTCGCCCTCAAAATGACTTCGAGGAGGAGTATGACTGGATATGGTCTTCAGCCGTCGTATCAGTATATACTCAGGTGTTGGGGACTGTGTAATTCAGTCATCAGGAATGGATATACCAGCATGGCATTGGAGAGGCAGTGGTTGTGTTCCGTACGAAGATCCAGTGACCTCTTCAAACGCTGAGGACAACCATCGAGGGTTTTAGTGGGTAAAAATCTCTACAACTTTAATACCCAGAAGACAAAGTATCTTTACGAAGATTTGACCCTCGAAAAAGGTGGAAGTTCATTCATCAAGTTCATCAAGACAGAGTGATGTGAAGATTAAAACCACCTGTAGACTGGAGACAGGGTTCATACGAATATACCTGGACTTCAAATTTGCATTTTAAATATGTGGTCGTGATCTGGTCTTCGACCTTAGTACAAAAAACTTGTCTGTTTGATTTCGGTTAATCGCTCACCTCCGCAGATGGTTAACGATCTAAACCGGAATATAACAAATTGATCTTAAGAGAGGATGTGGATATTGATCAGCTCGTAAGCTGATAATTTGATGGTATCAGGTCACGGGGAAATTCTCATATGAGGTATAATAAAAGCAGCTCATAATACCACTAAGGTGGTAAAGAACTGCCTGCCTAATGGTAAGAAGTTACCGTAGCCTGTAGATGGCTGCAGCACAGTAAGCACCACTAGCACATTACCAACTCTGACTTAGGAAGCCGGCTATTATAGTAAAGTGGTAGCGAATTGGCTTACCACCACAAAAAGTGGTGACCATAACCAATCTGTTACTAGTGATACTGATAAAGGAGTATCTAATCAATCATTGTGGATCTGATGGGTGTCCGTAACGGTCCCACGTTCGGTCCCCGGTCTTGTCCGCAACCGGCTCACGTCTGCTCATACGGTTAACTTTATAACGGGTCTCCGGTTAAGTTATCACTTGTATAGAGATAAGTAAACACGTTAACCGTTAAACTTTAAAACGGAATGCATTCTTACATCCAACATGTTAATTATCCGAAAACTTGTTATACATTGATTTAAAGTTATAACATACCGGTTAAGTTCCAACTTTTCCATTAATAAGTTGTCCTCATTAACTTAACTATAAGTTAAAGTAGAGCTTTAACCTGCATATTTAACTTTAACTGTATACTTTTTAAACTGTAGTTTAATTTTTAACTATATATATATATGTTTACGATAAATTTGAACGAGACTAATAAAGTGTTCAGCTGATGATAAGTGATGCACTTACTCATAACATAGCGTTACTTCAGTAATTTCACTATCATACTAGAACACGGTAATATTACATTACTATTCGGCAGTAGGAATAGGAGCTGCGGTGATACCTACTTAGACAATGAAGACCTGCCAGTAAAGTAATTTAATAAATTGGATACTTACTGATGTTAACTTCTTTTAATCGTCGAGACGAGTAAAGTGTTCACTTGGTGCTGAGTGATACGCTTGCTCATAACATATTGTTTTTTTTACTGGTTTTTAGGAGAGAAACCTTCCGATATTATTAACTTACTGTTTCATGTTGCAGGAGATAAAAAATGGGGTTGCACAGGACGATAGTACTGCTGGCGGCGGTGCAGTGTGCACTAGCTACAAATCTGTTCAGATGTGAGTTATTTATTTTTACTACTTACTAGTATGTAGTTTTTCTCATCACCTTTTAAATAAGTATATCAATTAGGGGTGGAATGTAATAGTTTTTACACACGCTCAACATTTAATAAACACTCATTCACAAACCCACATACTCCCTACGAATATTTAAGTTAAAAGACAGTTGAAGACCTGATTACCAGTAACACAGATCTGTTACCTATCACAGGCACCAGCGATCCACAAACATATTGTATAATATATATAGATGGAACCAAACTCTGTTTTCCTAAATTTCTTTGTGCTAAATCATAAATATATTTAAAAAAAAACAACTTAACAGACCTCTCAGGGAAGGGTAGTAATTTGCGAATATTACTGTGAAATTACTGGGGTAATGAGATTTAACATATGTCTCAAGGCAAGTGTAATTTGGTGCTGTGTATACCATCTTAACTAGTGCTGCTAGTTATGAGGTAGTGTATCACTTACCATCAGGTTTTTACTTGCTCTCAGTACTCTGGTAATCAAACAATAAAGATCTTACTCCTTACTAACCTGCATTGAGCCAGAGTTTTTTTTAGGTTTTTTTTTTAAACTTTTCTCTTTCGTGTTTTGGGTATGGGCCCTAATTTGCTTTACTTGTTATTTCCATTTCTTTGTTTCTGTTTCCTTTCCCTTACTTTTTTTACTTTCATTCTACACAATTTTCTCATGTTTCACTCTTTTATCATGTTCATTTTTATCCTCTTTCAGGCATCGCCTCTCACACTTTTTATTTTATTTACGTTTCTCTTCGTCTTTTTCCTTTTCTGTCATTATTACATTCTTTCCTATTTTAATTTATTTACTTTCCCAGTTTTAATTTTATATTCAAGGACTTGTTTTACTTAGTTTCATAATTCTCACTACTTCCTTGTTAAATTATAAAAATATAGGGCGACTCTCGTCGTCACTCATCAGAGAATTGAGCCAGTGTTAGGAGATGGCTCAAATGTCTCCACTTTTGTTGCGCCGCAGTAGATGTCATAGATTTGTGCTTCCAGCTCCAAGACAGGCCCCTGGGAGTATATTCACGGTCGGCAATGGAGAACAGTGTCTCGGCTCAGATAGGAGCACCGGCGGTGTCTGCTTATCTAGGAACCAGTGCAACACTCAGGGGGGCAAAGCCATCGGCTTCTGCGGAGTTTTCGCAACCTGCTGTTCACGTATGTTATTGTATATATATTTACTAAGTAAACCTCTCAAAATAGCCTGCTTCTGACATGAAGTCAAGGTTTCAGGATTTATACCCACTCAAACTTCCTCGGTTGAATTGGCCTTCCGAAGGTGCCGTGTTCAAATCCGGCTTGCGCCAATGAATTTTTCAATTTACATTCAGTTTATATAACATCACCTAATATCACGTGCTTTAAGACATTTATCAAAACGCGTGTCTGTAAACATTTAAGAGAAAACTCTCCCTCGATGGTCATACTTTGTGAATCTCCTACGGAACGGATCCTGCCTGCGTTGCTGAGCACATCCCAGGAAGTTCCCTTCTCCAGTTTCCACAGAATACGAGAACACTTCGTGTTGCTGAATTAATGCTAACACACTGGCTCACTTAATGTACAGTAAAGATTCTTTCCCTTAGAACAAGCTAGTTGCCGTCTACAGGCTAGACTTAGCTTAGTCCTATTCTTGATAGCACGCGATTGCAGGGCTGCCTATCAAGTTTACATTTGTTTAATAATAAATTTCATATAGAATCCATCACTTAATTATCAGTGAACGCGTGTGACATCAGAACGAACACAAAAGTTGCTATATTCATCAATCCGCCGCTGAATAAGGAGTCGTCGGGGCTGGAGTGCTCGTACAATGTCGAGATTAACAACAACAACGTCTGCCAGATGAGGATCGACTTCGAGACCTTCAACCTGGCGCCGCCGACGACAGTAAGATTCCTTTCATATCAAGTCTATCCCCTTATCTTTATGATGTTTCATTAAACCTTCGTTGTCAGGTGGAGCCGGTGGAGAACGTAACCCAAAGACCAGGGTATACATGCAGGAATGATATATTCCAAGTGACGAATCTGCAAGCTAACTCGGATAGCCTGCCTTCTCTCTGCGGGGACAACAGCGGACAGCATTGTGAGTAAATTCCACTCAAATTTGTTACTGTTAAGCAGTAAAGACTGATGGCTTTTGAAAACCAATCCTTTTCTTTACAAATAAATGTGGTATCCCAAAAATTCCAAGTGTTTCCAAATCTACAAAGATGATCACAATGTTGCAGTGTATGTTCGTGTGAACGCGTCGACGAACAGCCGCTCCATCCGCATCAACTTCAAGATCGCCGACCGGAACACGCAGCCGTACCTGCCGCAGGCCACGTGGAAGGTCAAGGTCACGCAGCTGGAGTGCTTCAACACCCTCGGGTAAGCAGCCACCACAAACCTCACCCGACCATTGTTACATTCACTCACAATATATCAAATGAGACAATTATGCCTTGTTACAGCAAATTCCGCGACGGTCTACTGGAGGCGATCACCTCCTCGCTGCCGTCCACGCCGCTGTCCTCATCAGCAGACAGAGACGAGTACCTCATCGGTAGGAAAACGGTCAATGATTAACCCCACCAGCTCCGTTCTCTTTGATATTGAGCATGAGCGACATACAATCTTTGTACTGTTTTTGGGGTGTTGTGCATGGGTTTGATGTGTTTCTCCTGTGCAGCACCTCCTGGCTGCCTGCAGTACTTCCCCGACCGGTCTGGGGTCATCGAGTCTTTCAACTACAACCGCGGCGAAGGACCCTACATAGCGAACCTGGGGTACGCGGCCTGCTTCAAGCGAACCCCGGACGTCTGCGGAGTCAAGTATGTACCGGTTATTTTATGATCAGAACGTGTGATGATGAGGTCACAGACGATGAAGCAAGCTCCTTTAAAACAAGAGAATCGATGACCGAGAGATTGCATAGAAATATAATAGCAGATAAAAGATATTTAGTATATAAACAAGCTTCATCTCACAATAACCAAGGGAAGAGAAGTAAAAAAGAAAGCATGCTCCTCCAGGTCATTCATGTGTAAAGCTAGCCCAGAAAGCTAAAGACAACTGTCTAGCCCATGAACTAGGCCCAAACGACAATACAAAAAAATTTGACCATGTCTCCCTTCTTTACTTCTGGTCTCTTTGGAAAAAGACTAAAGTCTTTTATAAAGAATAATCATTCTAAGCTTAAATCCTCTCACGAAGAGTAACAGTAAAAGGACAATAGAAAAAAATTTTGACAATGTACCCTTTCTTTTTTACTGCTCTGGTCTCTTTGGAAAAAGACTATAATATTTTACAAAGGATTTTCAGTCCAAATGTAACTATTTTCATGAGGGGTAGTAGTAATAGGAGTAACTTAATAACTTGCAGGCTGACAGCCGCTAACTTCCAATTGGCCTACCGCGAGGAGCAGAACATGCAGGTGGACACCGACTGCCAGGTGAATCCTGTGACTCAAGGCCTGCTGCAGTCAGAGGACTACCTGTTCATCCCTGAAGCGGAGACGGTGGAGGGGCTTCGAGGTTCCAAGTTCTGCGGCATTAGTGCCCAGAACCAGATTATCGCATGTGAGTAGTGAATTCAATAACTTAATGGAATAGTTCGAAATAATTAGTTGTAAACCGTCATCATCACCAGTGGATAGATGTCTACTGTTGGACTTACGTCTCCCTTAATAGTGGGGGGATTTGAGTCATACTCGACCACGCTGGCCAGTTGCTGATGGAGGGGAACCAGAGCCTTATTTGTTAATTAGCAGGCTCCACCACGAGCTGTTACCAGCCTGATCTTAGTAATATAACTAATAATTTGATTGTTTCCGCAGCCGCTCCCCCCGGGCCCGTGTACGTCCACTTCCACAGCGACAACCTGGTGACCGAAGGTGTGCCGGAATCTGGATACAGATTCAACTACAACGTCCTGAACAACTGCTATCTGAAAAAGTAACGCACTGAACTCTCATACTGTAACCAACTCACACACAGATTGTTTAATTAAAAAAAACATTAACTTTTTAATTTTGTTTTACAAAATCCGAATAAAAATTTTGTGTGAGGTTTAATAATTTTTAATATTTACATGGGCATTATTTTTTATCTGTGACAAATTAATTAAAAAAAAATAACGTTAAACAATATTTGTACTGCACATAGTCAATCTGTAAATGTATAGAAAAATTATATTAAATTACCTCTCAAATTGAGTAACTGATGTTGATAATAATTATTGGTAATTTTTCTTTCAGGTTATATTAGATGTAAGTGGCAATGAAATTATTTATTGCATTTAAATGTTCGATCCTATTTATTTAAATAAATTATAATTATTTTAAATGAGACAATAAATATTTTTTTAATATAACAACCTTTTTTATTATATTTATTTTGACCTTTTTCTCACAGAAAGTGACGTCGTAATTAAAATGTTGCCATATTCTCTACGCAGCTAACGTATTACCCTTAAGGAGTAAAATATAATAAGTATAAATGAGAGAGAATAATGGGGGAAAGAAAAAGAAAAATAAAAAATAATAGAAAGACAAGAGAATGAAAAAGAGAGAATATACCGACAGCCTGTAATTAGCAGTGCTGTTATGGCATCAAATAATATAAGAGTGATATTAGTTGGACTCCTAAACAATTATAATACTAACTATACAACTAGATATCTTTTATATGCCGTTAATCTCAGTGCTGCAAAGCAAGTAGGTCTTAAGACATGTTTTCATATACTTCGAATATAAATATTTAATATTTGTTTTAGTTCTTTTTGTTATTTATTTCTTAATGTACACATACACATTAATACAAAAAAATTAAGAAAAATACATTTATGAAGTATGTTACAAAGGCGAGCTTAATCATAATAATTCTCTTTGAGCACACACAAATATATAGGATAAACTATTTTATTTGTGTATATGTAATATGTACCAGTAATAGTAACATATAAGGAAAAGGAAAGAGTATATATTCATAAATATTCAAATATATATAAAATATGCAATAAGAGATGAAGTTAATAGCCTTTAACTCTCTTAAAGATAACTAAGGAGGGAGAGATGCAGATTTCGTATGACGTTACTTTTAAAAGAAAACAACATAATACAGTGTATATAATATAGTTTATTTAAAACGATAATATAGTAATATCTTTATTGTAATTGTTACAATTGTATGATAATGTACAATATAAATGCAAATTTGGTTACACTAACGACTGACTGACGTTCGTTTATAATCTCCCCTGTCTTATCCTTGAGCCAGTTAAATCCCGTTTATTTTTAATTCTCATATCGACAGAGAAAGTGATCATTCACCATCGATCACGTGATGTGAAAAGATGATTCAGACTCACATTCAGACATTACTATGTTTATATACTTAAATATATTTTTATTATTCTCATGAAACGTTTACTTATCTATTTAAATTGACAAAAGCCTCAGTCTATAAGAAGAATAAGTCGTGGTGTCGATGGCCCTTAAAAACGTGTGACTGCGCCTTAATTAATAATGTATTCGTAACCTAATATATTTACAATTGTCAATAATTATATATAACATAACATACACTATATATTTTAATAGTAAATAACTTAAATGATTTTATATCTTGTGATGTTTAAGTTTAATATAAACGAACTGACAGTTCAATTCGCGCGGTTTTATTCTATTTTAATCAGAATGAAAAGGCAAAGATTTATTGCTCATACAGCCACCAGTTTAGAATTTTTTTTTAATTAAAATAATTGTAAAGTTTGAAAATAACGCCATGATAACATATTCTTTTTTATTTTTCACAATACGATTTGTGAATTTAGTATATGTTTTTTTTATTTATTTACATTGCACAAATAATATTTACTAGACATTCGACGGACTTGGAACACAAGTAGGTCGTATAATTATATATATATATGTGTTGTAGGAAGGTACATGGTTGCGATTGGCCATCGACACTATATGTACTACGCCCTGTAGAAGGGTGGGCCCCTGCTGACCGTGTAGGTGGAGAGAGGGATGCCTTTGCTGCCGTATATCGGTTCGGGTGCGTTCTCGTATTCGACGTCGTAATAAATGCCGTTTTGATTCTGTAACAATTACTTCAATTAGTAATAAATAAAGTTTTTATTTGGGTCCCATACAACAGCACACGGGACCTAAACCAAACAAGGTCCTGGCTTCCCATCAACCCAAATTGGTCCAGCGTGGTCGGATACAGTCCAAATACCCATCCACTATTAGTGGAAGCTAACATCTAGTCGACGTTTATCAGCTAATGATTATTTTTTATTCAACCTGATTAACCTCAGCCCATGATTACCAGTAACACCAGAGGTTTCACTAGCGTGTTGCCGACCTTATAAAAACCTCTTTAGGCCCTCTTTGAAGAACTTCTCATGGGAAGCCTCAGCAGGTAAGTCGAACATAACTTTGAATGTTTTCAATAAAAACAACTTTGGAACTGCATGGTACATGACCACAGCGATTCGATTTTCTTTTTTTTTACATAGTTCCCCTTCGTGTTTTAGGAAAGGGTTTGGCTTTTCAGTTGTTTTTCTTTTATACTTCTTCTTTTCTTTATCTATCTCTCCCTATTCTCCTTCCACTCTACATTTTTCCTTTCTTTTTCTCTTTTCTCTCTCCGGCGTCGCCTCTCAAGACAAGAATCGTCTCATTTTTACATTACATATGTTTTTGCCTTTTCTAATCTTATCTTATTTTACATTTCTTTACATCTCTCTTTTACATATTATTTTTCCTTATCTCTACATACATATATACATTATATTGCTTACATTATTTAGCTTATTACATTTAATATTTTTTATATCATATCTCTACTGCGATTTGATTGTATGGGCATGAACTCATGCCGATGGTGAACATTGTGATGGTGGAATGTGAGCGTAGACCTTCTTGTGATATATTATAACAGGATATAGAAGAGTAAGTGGTTTGTAGCTCAGTAATGATACAAAACATTAATACAAATATTTAGTTTTTTTATCACCTAAAAATACTGGATAAAGATCTATCAAAATAATTAAAAGAAATACTTTTATATGTATATATATCTATGTATACTGACGTGCATAGTTCTAGCGCGGGACTTGGGCCGCGGCACCAGCAGATCGCTGCGGTCCTGGACGTGGCTGGAGGCCTCCGAGCTGCAGGACTCCGCCATATGGTTGCTGTAGCCTGCAGAGGCAAAGCGGGTTTATATCATACTAATACTGTCTTGCAGTTTTTGTACCTAATGGTGAGTGATACGCTTGCAGCATATTACGCGTATTGTGGCTATTTTAATGACTATTATGGTAACGCCACAACCCCACCTGGTCTTCCTTCTAGTAACAGAATATACTTACCGTACAGATTGAGATGGGAACTGGTCATGTTGGACCTGGAGGCGACGGTGTTCAGCGTTCCCGTGTGGTGACCGTGCACACCCATCCTGAAAACAACATATCGTTTTATTTATTCAGAAAACCAACAGCAATAGACAATATAAAATAATTTCTATAAATATATTAAGAGGTAAAGCTAATTCGAGGTTTCCATATATAACTTAATAACATGTTAGTATGCGCAGATAAAACATTAATAAAAAATTTTGATATTAATTAGTGAAGAATTACAAACGAAGAAAGTAAATGAAAATAAATGTGGAAAATCTAACAAAAAGTAAATACCGTTTTGTTTTCAATCAATGAATAAAAAATTCCTTTAGTAATGTCCATTTTTTTTTAAAAACCTTCGTGAATTTTATATAATATATGAAACACAGTTGAACACATATTTTTTATTCTAAAAGACGTCATGAATAAGGCGTTCACTTAAAAGTAAGTAATACGCCTGCTCATAAGGCGTATATAGTATATGATAAGTCTCGTTACCCCAGTAATTTTATTAGTATACAACACCCATGAAACTACAACACAGTAATGTTTGTTCATTTAACCTTACAACATAAAGAGGAACAATTGAAAAACAAAATACACTTTACTATTTGTTGGCTTCAATAGGAGCTTCGGAAACCTACCATCAGTACCAGATTGTAATATATTTTAATAGTTTGCTTTAGTAGAAAGGTAAGTCAGGGATTTCTGTTTGTGAAGCTCATACCTGGGTAGAGGGACAGGCGGCAGAGTTGGATACCCTCCGAACATAGCAGAGGAGGGTCGCGTGGCCATCTGCGCTGGCTCCGGCTGCTGGGGAGCAGATGTGTAACCGGTTATATTCAATTTTAACACATACGAAATCTATTAACCTATAGAAATACTTAAAATAAAAACCATCCCACTGCTGGTACTGAGGAACTGTTATTAAAAGGATAGAGTCGAGACTGTTCACTATACGCCTTAATCAGATCAGTTTCCTCGTGATCTTAACTGGATGCACTAGCTCGGTAGGAATCTAAGCTTCACATAGGTAGCTTCACATAGGTTTCCACTCTAAAGGTACTGAGTTTGAATTCGATCCGCAGCAATGAATTTTTCAATTTATATGTAGTTAGTATAACACCAACTGATATCACGTGCTTTAAGACATGTATCAAATCGCGTGGTTATAAAATATATATATATTTTAAAATAACAAGTATTTACTTTATATACTTCTCTACTGTTTTATGACTATCTTAGTCAAAACTTTTGTTTTTGATCGACTTGCCCCACTCACCGCGTAATGGTTGGCCTGGGCCATCGCCTCAGCGATCTGGGCCCACCGCTGGCGCTCCTCTAGAGATACCTGAAAACGAGAACACATTCCTTTGAGTATATTACAATAAACATTACTCTGTTCCAGTAAGGAAAGCAATATCATTTATTTAACATCGTTAACGTTTGATCTCAATTCCATATGAAGTGACAATAAAGTAGTGATAGTGAAGCGATCTCGTAGAGAACTCTCTCATGTAGTGTTGGAGATAGAGAGTTAGAGATGTTCATTTGGAGAAGAAAGATCTTTTAAATTTGTGACGGCGATATTAGATCTTCAAAAAAAGACGCAGTGTGAAGGTAGCATTCGAAAGCGTTAATTGAAGCTAACCATCTCTATTCTCTACGTGGTTAGTCAACCACTGTGAATTTTGCTATATATCTATATAGGATCTGTATACAGGTATACAGATATGGGACAACTTCCGGTTGGAGCCGAAAGCGGAAGTACAAAAAAATATATTTTGATAAACACTTTTACTTCAATCAAGATATCAAAAATATGCACTATTAAGGGTGGTTAACTTGGTGACTTTTGGTCCCAGTTCCAGTTGGCCGGTTATACCGGAAATACATACAACTAGTAACTTTTACACGAGGAATGTATTTGTAATTAAATGTCAAAAATATGTAAAGTTATGGTACTTAGTGGCTTTCGGCTCCATATTCGGTTGATCGAACGGACGCGGCTGAGAACCATCTCCGTACCCACCTCAATATTAATGCAGAGTTTCATTCTGGTCGGTCTTACGGTTTGGGTAGGGAGCGATCACAACGAAATTTGGACATACACACACTTGACTAAATCATAGTCAATGCAAAATTTAAAATAAAGTATAACCTGGTAGGGTGGCTGGCCAACTGGTGGTGTCTTGACTGTGTTGGCTGGCATGTAGCTGAAGACCGGCGAGCCCGCTCCTCGCGCCTTCTGCTCCCGCGACCACTTGCGGCTACAAGAAACGATCGCTAATTAGGAAGACAAGTGGTACATACCAAAATCTGAAACTCTGTGCACCCACAACTCGACAATCCGACCATATACCAACAGAATTCCAACGGCTCTGATCTTATCTAAGCGAGATCTATGATAAATTTCCGTTTACTACCCCTTGTAGTTCTCGCGATTGAAAATCGTTGACGGACAGACGGATATTGTCGTTTAAATAAGGATACAGGTAATGGTGAAGTAAAGTATGAAAATACTAACGAATATAGATAAAGTAAGAAAGGAATTTAGTAGAAACAAAATTAATAGTAAACGTGAAACAAAGTTGTAATAATTGAAGACGAGGGAATGTAAAAAGAAAGAGAATTGTAAACAGAAATATAAAGAGTAATAGAAAAAGAAAAGGGGAAATAAAGTAGTAGGGGGGAAAGTCTCACTTTGCTGGGGAATGAATAATAAAAAATAAATAAAAGAACTTATTTATAGAAAGAAAAGAAAAGGAAAGGTTTTTAAGACGTTAGTACTTACCTCCAAGACAGCAGCGCCGCCAGGGTCAGAGCGATGACGAGAGCGGCCGCGAGCGACGCACCCACCGCCACTCCCACCACCTCACCGTCGACTTCACACGCGGACCCGTAGTACCCGGAGGAGCAGCTGCGGATGATCACATCCATCTCGTTAAATAACATCTCATATCTCATGTCAACGAGCAGATTACAGCTAACGCTACGTCATTACGAACTAGTGTTTAATTTACCAGAAGGTGCTTTACATGTTGCATATAACATTAGGTGTATTTAGGCATTCTTGTTGGGCCTGTAGTCTCAGGCTATCAAGAATAGGAAGGTAAACCCTACCTGTAGTAGAGGGAGACTGAAAGGGTTTCGAGGGAGGGAGCCGAGCTATAAAGAATAGGACGAAGGTAAGCCCTGCCTGTAGTAGAAGGAGACTGAAAGGGTTTTATGGGTTCGGACCTTCACTGTGCATTGAATGATTCGAGAAGGATGACAAGTACGAAATGGTCTGATATTTTGTCGCAGCATACTATTTATGTTGGGGAGGGCAACAGCTTTAACCGGGATTTGCTCAGCAGTGCATGGAGGCACCGGTGAATTTCCTAAAAGATCCTGGGCCTTCCGCAATACACTGAAAATGACCACCGACGGGGTTTTTAGAGGGTATAAATACCACATTAGAAGATACCACCGCGACAAAAAAGCCAGTAATGAATCTGTGAAAGCTTAATGGTTTGAACGCCTGCATTCCACTTCGATACCTGATTCTAATCCAGCCTGCACCAATGGATTTTTCAATTAACGTGCAGTTAGTATAACATCAACTAATATCACGTGCTGTAACAGTGAAGGAGATCATTAGGAAACCTACATATCTATGTGATGACCATCCGCAGTCGGACTAGTATGTGGAATGGAGAAGGCAATGCCAACACCACTACATTATAACTGACAAGGAAGTCGTCGTGTTAACTACAAATGATGACCACGACGTTCAGTCACGAGTAAAGTATAACACCAACTAATATCACGTGCTTTAAGACGTGTATCAAATCGAGAGGTAATAGCTTAAAAAGGAAACTCGCCTGCAGTACGGCTGCCCGTTGGCGTAGCGACAGAAACCGCGCTCGCTGCAGTGCGAGGCGGCACAGGCGCGACACTCGCGGCCAGCGCGCGCACCACCCAAACCACCCGCACTACCACCAGCAGCGTCCAACGTGGTATCCGGGCACGCGCACCTGCACACCACACTATTATATACCACCATCCAACACAGAAGTGGAAATGAGCAGGACATACAGCTCTCAGAACCGATGGACGTTGGAGACTCAGTGCTGGAATTCTGACCCCGAACTTGAAGGCGCAGTGTTGGCAGACCTTCCACTGTGAGCCATTAGATTCAAACAGCACTAGATCGTATATTGCGGAATGCTTTACAAGAGACCTACGTCCAGCAGTGGACGTCCATCCGTTGAAATGATGATGATCCAACACAGCGAATCTATATTCAATTCTCTCAAAGAAAATTTCTAATACATTTTCATCTCTATCTATATCTACTAGTTGTTGGTCTCTGTTATTGGAGACCATCTAGGTAAGTACCAAAGTCAACATTTTTAGTCAATGTAGTAGCATCAATTTTTTTTTATAATTGTTCCAAGGACCAAGGATTGACCATCGTGATTTGATTTTAATTTTAATTTATTTCCTTTCTTTCTCTTTCCTTCTATCATACTTATACTCTCTTTCTTACTTTCTACTTCCATTCTACTAATTTACTTTTAAATCTTTTTGCAAAATTTTGGAAATGTGTCGCGGCTTTAGTCTTTACTCATCAGAGAGGAGATGATGCCGGTGAAACAATAGTTCACTTATTGAACGGTAGAAATCTACCAGCCATTCGCAAAGGAAAGATCTCGGACTTGAGAACTGGCGCAAAAATACTCAGCGGGCTGTTCAGAATTCTTTTTTTTTCTATTACTATATATATATTCAATATATATATATTATTTTACAATACATAGTTTTATACCGTCTTACCGCCCTATTTCCTATTGCAGACAAACATTACTGTGATCCTGTTTGAAAAGTGCTTTGCGTTAGTGAAATTACCGCGTGTCACTTACCACCAGGTGAACGCTCGTCACGACACGTCGTAGAATAAAAAAAAAATCTTAAAACCATCCAATCTCTTGGTTAGTAGTTAACCCATGCGTTCTCTCCCCCATCACCTACAACGTAGAGAACTGATATCTAACCGATGAACTCCTTACCTGAATGCACCCCAGGTGTTGGTGCAGGTTGCGAGGTGATGGCAGTCGTTCAGATCCGATGACGAGCATTCATCTAAGTCTACGAAAAATATATAATATATAAATAAACATGTACAAACGTAGTCTTCTTCATCAGCCGAGGTCCACTGCTGGACGTAGGCCTCTCCCAATAGTGGTGTGATTTGGGCAGGCGTATCACTTACCATCAAGTGAACGTCTTTTACAATATGTCGTGGATTATGAGAAGATATATTCAGCCCTCTGTCAAACAGAAAAGATATCGTCATCATCATCAGCCGATAGACGTATAGTGTTGGACATAGGTTTCCTCCAATAGTGGTGGGATTTAGGATCGTCTTCCACCATGCTGGTCGAATGTGGGTTGTTGGGTAGCCAGAGCCTTTGTTGATTAGCAGGATGCACCAGCATATAAGGTTGACTTGGGTTCCTTGAGCTGTTTAGGATACCTTAATCCCTTACATCATCAGCTAAGAGCGCAGCTGAGTCTATCCAAATCTAAGTTTAGTCGAAGTTCACGGTTGGAATATTATAAAATAGCGTCTGACTAAAGCGACTAAGGTAGAAAAATATACCTGCTAACGGCAGCACACTCCCGGCGGGACTGTCGACCCACAGTGCTGAAGCTCCTACGTTGTTAGACCTGCGTCTGATGACCCCTAACAGGTGCTTCTGGATCTCCGACGCGACGGAAGAGCGTGACGTCTCCGCCGTCTCTTGCATCTGCAAATATCAATCGAAAGATTATAACACGACAAGCTCTTTTTATACCACTAAGGTTGCAAAGCATACGGCCTGATTGGTGGTAAATAGTTACCATAGCCTATAGAAACCTGCAGCACCACTGGCGTTTAGCTAAACCCAGAGAAAAAGCTGAATCCTAGATGGACTTAATTTCAAAGACCTGGGAAGATGCTTGTGATATTTTCCCCGACTTTGGTTTGTATTTACCAGAGTCGTGGTACTCACCAAGACGGTATAGTTGACGAAGACACCCTGGTTGTGTTGGTCTCCTTTATGTATGGAGTTGACTGAACCGCTGACGAAGTCGTCGGAGAATGGAGTCATGGAGAACGCCGAGTCTATCTGGAATTTCATAATAGAGCTTACTCGTCGATAATGTAATCCTTATCCACTTCACCGAGCATCTCTTTTCATCTGCTTTTTATTATCAATTTTGCGTTAACTATGATTTAGTCAAGTGTGTGTTTGTGTCCGAAAGTCGTTGTGGTCACGCCTTGGCCAAACAGTGAGACCGACCAAATGAAACTTGGCATTAATAATAAGGTGGGTACGGAGATGGTACTTAGCCATATCCAGTTGAAGTCCGCCAACCGGAAGCGGTGCCGGAAGTCACTTAGTACCATAACCATGCATATTTTTGACATTATTCTTATACAAATATGTTTTTCGTATAAAAATAACTATTTATATGTACTTCCGGTATAACCAGCCAACCGGAAGTGGTGCCGAAAGTCACCAAGTTTACCACCCTTTCTTTATAATGCATATTTTTGATATCTTTATTGAAGTAAAAGTTTCCTCGACAATATTTTTTTATGTACTTCCGTTTCCGTTCGACCAACCGGAAGTTGTCCAATATCTGTATACCTGTATATAGATCCTATATAGATATATTGCAATATTCACAGAGAGAGGAACGGCGTTACACAGATACAGCGTTTAAAGTAAACTATTTTCTTGATATATATGTGATGATAAGTTAAAACTTACCGCTCTTACTGCTTCGTAACTGAGCTGCTGGTAGGGCTCAGAATCCTTGTCACCAAGTTTGTTATCCCAAGCGACCTGGACAAGTAAGAAGCTAAATTAAAATGGTTAATTAAAAAGACTGACGCAGCTCCTATTGCCGCCGGAAAACAGTACTGTAGAAACATTACTGTGTTTCAGTTTGACCAGTGCTCTATGCTAGTAAAATTACTGGGGTAACGAGACAACACCTTATGTTCTCAAAGCGACGAGTTTATTGTGGTACTGTGTATACCCAAACCAGCAAGGTTGTCATGAGCAAGCGTATCACTTACTATCAGGTGAAGTCCTTGTTCACCTCGTCACATAAAAAATATGAATTTTTCCTTCTTTGTTCCGGTTTTAAGTTGTCTCTAATGAAATTACTGGAGTGAAATTATGTATGTGAAGCGGTTTATATTATTTTAATTAACAATTTATTTTCATAGGTAAGCGTATCACTTAAAATCCAGTGACACGGCATTTCCATGACTTCGTATATACGCTATTTATTATGGTAACTTATGTATTTGGATACCTTTCTATCGTACAGCCTGTCGACCCTCAGGTTCAACACCAAAGAGACGACTCGTCGACAGGGATCCCGGTGGGTTCTCCTCGCGTACCCTGGCCGGCACTGGCAGCTCGAGATACCTGCCAGGAGAATGTCAAGTCATCAAGTAAACTGTATAATCACCAATGTATGGTTTGAAGCAGACACAATTTTTTCTATACAACAAAACGATAAGACGAACCGCTCATTAGTTAGTTATTTTGTTTATACCACAAAGGTGGTAAACAAGCATACGGCCTGGCTGGTGGTAAGCAGTTCTTCTTAATCGTTGCAGTTTTCATAGACTGGTCGTGGTCACCAAGTAGCTGCAGAATCGTTGAACCAAGCGGCTCCACTCTCCCCAGATTGCTTTCCTCACACATTTGTGAAGAGGGACGTTTACTACTATTCTGACCTGGTTGGTCCACCTCATGAGTGCTGTCTCATGCTCTACCGCCTTCTGTCTCTCCTTGGACTACTATTCGCTCAGCAGCTCGGACTGCGCAGAATGGATGCGGAAATAGTCGAGGATAGATTCATTTGTTAGGAATGCAGTCCCGCGTATTCCCTGCATTCTCCTCCAGCACCACTTTTCAATCTATTCTCTGTCTTTCTCTCTCTCAGATAATCCAAGTTTTTAATACATAGAGTAAAATAACGCAAGTGAGAATAAGTTGTTATTGTAGTCTTTAGACGCCTGCAGCACTAGAGACACCACTGAAATTTGACTCATGTCTACGTAATGCCAAATTGCTCCGAAGTCATGGACTCGTTGCTGGTGGAAACAGAGCCTCTCACACCGGATATAGGTTGTGCTGTTCATCAGCTGCTATTATATTTACTAATAGGGCTTTTGATATACCTGCTTCAGTGCGGCACTTCTCGTTCTGCGCCTGATCACAAGTGGAGTCATCGCCGACGATGCACGTGTCTATCCTGCAAGATTTACAATATTCATGAGCGATGACAATTCTGTATATTTATCACCAGATGCTGTGATGATGAGGGAAACCTTCACTCTTTAGAAAATTATTAATTTAAGCACAAAGCATAACCCTCACCGACCAGCGAGGCAATGCCATTAGATTCCTCAGTTCTTTGTCAGTTGGGGATGATCTATGGTATTTTTTCTATTTTCAGTAGTTACCATAGTAATTACTATTTTTTTAAACATAGTAATCCTTAGTTTAAGTTTTATCCGATCGGAATGATGAACAGGTTTTCCGAAGAATTTCTTCTATACAATAGTATATTGTAAGTGTTCCTTTAATAGATCAGTTGGAGGACCAGTGGGTTGAGGTTTAAGGTGTGCTGAAGTGTTTCACTGACCGTACTGTTGGCTGCGGCCGACGATATGCCTGCTGGGGGCGAGTCTGCAGCTGGTGCTGCTGGTGCTGCGGTTGGGGACGTCGGTGAGGAGGTGGATGTGCAGGGGGAGGCTGGGGCTGAGGCGCGTCGTCCGCCGGCACCGCTACGCCTGTCCCCATACCCGGGACCAGCGGCGGCTGTGCAGGTGGCTGAGATGGAGCTGGAGACATGCAATTTTTTTTTAATACAATTACAAATTTTTCTAGATAGTCTTTAATCCAAATATAACCTAATCGCACTACTGTAGTGTTGGATGACCCTTTACTAGGTGAAGGTAACGGGAATCCGCTGGATACAAATAACGAAGGACCGACCGAATTGGAGATCTTTAAGAGAGTCCTATGTTTATCAGCTGATGATGGCGATGATGAACTAGTACACGAAATATACTCTTTAAATTTCCATGTACGCTATAAAGGTGGAACTTACGTGAGTGGTGAGGCATCGGCTGAACTCTGGACGGCTGTATACTGGCTGTGGTTGAATCGAACAGGTTGAGGTAGGTGCGCTTGCCGTCTATCGACACGAAGCCCTGCGAGCCAGCCGCTGACACGATGATGTCATCATGATCACCAGATCCGACGTGCACGTTTTCTATGTGAACTGATTTAACAACCTTTCATTTGAACTGTCCTTAAAGCTTTGCAATAAAAAGAAAATGAACAAATGATATGATATAACGCGATCTGAACTAGGACATAGTAATCTTTAATTTTTTTTTTAAATAGGTCCAATACAACAACTCAAGGGACCTAAGCCATTTATTTTTACTAACTTTTCGTCCAAGCCGCTAATCAACAAACGAGGCTCTAGTTCTCTGCCAACCTGAATTGGGCCAACCTGATGGGAGATAGCTCAAACCCTTCCTCTATTGTGGAATGTCTATATCCAGAAGTGGACGTCTATCAAAAGGACCAAATGTGAGGACCGTATGAGCTGATGAGGATGAAGGAAAGCAATATTCACCAGAAGCACCCCCCTTCTCCCCCGGGCCCTGTATCGCGGAGACGGTGACGTCGAATATCTCCCCGTAGCCAGGCAGCTGGGTTTCCGGCGCGGTGATCACGGAAGCCTCGGCCCGGTGCCGGGTGCCGTGCGGCTTGAAGTCAGTGTCGTCGAGCACGATACCAGGCCGGGGCCGGTACGGGTGATACGGTATACCCTCAGAAGCTGAAACAGCCTATTTGTTACTAGTGGTTGGTACCATCGCAGCTCCTACTGCAGCCGACAAACAGTACAGTGCGAACAGCAGCTAGTGAAATTACTGCAGTGTCGAGACTTAACACCTTACGTTTGAAGGCGACAAGCGCTATGTGGTACTGTGTATACCATCAAGCGTATCACTTATCATCAGATGAACGGCTTGCTCGTCTTATTGGCTCATCGCATAAAGAAACCCTAATTGAATATCCTTTACCATCACTGTGCTGCAGGCAGTACTTACCCAGTCCTATATTTACCAAGTCGAGACTGCAGAACTGTGATCTATAGATCCTATATTATATGGTAACAATAAAGATCTCTCTTACGTGGTAACGGCTGTGAATTTATTGACGATGACTCGATGACGTCATTGGCAACACTGTCAGTGACAGGAGGAGCGTGGCTTATGAGTCCTTCAGTGGGCGTGGGCGCAGCTGTGGTGCTGGTGCTTGAACTGACTTCATGTATGGATGGCTGCAAAATCTGTTCCAGGGTGTCGTTCTTCGAGATTTTATCTATAGGCTTTTCTTCAGCTTTATGTTTATCTTTGCTTTGTTTATCTTTCTCTGTACTGTACTGTGTATCTTTTTTCTTATCTTTATCAGTTTTATGAACTAAAGGTTTTTCCGTTTTAGGTTTTTCTGTGGTCGTTGTGGTCGTGGGTCGTTCTGTGGGCGGTGTAGTAGGTTTTTCTGTAGGCGGTTCAGTGTGCTTTTCAGTGGTTGCTTCAGTTGGTTTTTCCGTAGTAGTAGTTGTAGTCGTTGTTGTTGTTGTAGTTGTAGTAGTTGATTCTGTTGTGGTTGTTGACATAGATGTTGTTGTGTCTGTAGTAGTAAGGTGAACTTCTTCTTTGACAACTTCCGTACTAGTTTGAGGTAAATGTTGTATCCCAATCGTTTCCTTATCTTCTTGATTTATATTATTTTCCGAATGACTAGTTTCATTTTCACTGACTACTTCTTGATCGGGCTTGACGTCGTCAAAGTTGGGAATGTCTATTGGTGGAGGCGGTGGAGTAGGTTTATAAATCGGTAGACTAGGGTTAGGTCGTCTGTTTGGAGGCCAGGGTCGAGGCCTCTGCCAAGGAGGTAATGGTCGATGGAACCCTGGCCGGTGATTCAGTGGTGGAACAATTTGCTCAGGTAAATTGACACCATGATATGGAGGTCGATCGAATGGATACGGAGGAGGAGTTTTAGTTGGGTGAAATGCGTACGTCGGTGGAGTGATAACTTGATCTAACTCTGGTAGCGGAGGTACATCGGATATTTTAGGCGGTCCACGATTATTGATCCTGGAAGCCAGCGGTCTGCCTGGTCTTCCATTCAACAGCTGTGTGTTAGCTTGCACATTGACATTTCCATTTAATAACTTAACAATACCTGTAATTATATTTTGTATCTCCGAATTTTGCCGTCCTTGCTCCCTATGGGTGGCTGTCGCAAAAATCGGTTGCACTGCAGTAGGCCGCAGTTTGGGTCCCGTAGGAGCTAGTGCGCGCCCCTTCGGGACCCTTTTGGCTTCCCCCGGAAAATTAAAATTTAGTTTATCCCCGAAACCTTCCGAAGACATGACCATTACATCGTCATTTCTACCGTGTAAAAATTCTAAAGTTTTCGTTGGTGTGATTTCATAATATTTCCTCTTATTGTGTAGTTCTAGCTCGTTGTCAATTTCGTTGTGATTCGATGTTGGTATTTCGTCAATGTTTATAGACCTGGATTCTCTATCACCTGGATCTGCGGATCTAGCGACAATAATGTGATTTTCTTTCTCAACCTCTCTAATAACTTCTTCAGGTTCAAAATCGACGTCTATATCAAATTTGGCACTAGGTTCTATCCTAAAAGCTAAGTTCTCTGTCTGCGTTGTCTGCAGTACATGATCTAAACTTAAATCCTCGTTGATTACTGACTTTGGTGATAATTGAGATATTGTGTACATTTGTTCATAACCTGAAACAAAAATTTAAATTTATTAACATTCTTCAATCACTAGCATGAAAAACCTTTATTTTTTAAGTGCGGTATATTTACTTTAGGTTTTAGCAATATTTATATAATAAATCATCGATTACCTTGAATTAGTAAACATTATCATCCGTTTATTTATTTTACCCAAACGTTAATATAAATAAATATGTTAACTATTAGATGTTATTACTACTATTAGATAGAACGCCGTCTTAGTGGTTAATATTAGAGTGCATTAGATGAACACTGTATTTAGTGAATTTAGTGTAACAATTTTAAGGAATTGATCTCAATTTTGGATGACAGAGGTGTAAGGGGTCCCAGACAACATCTCATGGAACCCAATCCAACCTCACCTGCTCCTAGTTCACCATGTTAAACAACAAATGAGGCTTTAACTCCAACAATCCGCATTGGGCAAGCGTGGTGAGAGACGTCCCAAATTGCCTCATTTTTTGGGGAAGTTTATATCTAGCAGTGGACGCGTATCGGGTGATGATGAATCAAAGTAAAGTGTCTCATTGTAATATGTGGTATTGTTTACTATCAGTTTTGTCGAATAAAAAAGAATGTAGATTACAGTAACGAGTACAGTATGTAAGAGTATTACTGAAATTACTTCTCATTCTTCGAACCTAACAGTTATTACGTGTGACATCAGCTCGTCTTCTAGTATGACGTAAGCCGCTCTAATGGAGCTGTGCACCGAGGACAATGGGACACAGTTCCATAGACAGACAGACAGACACACTACGACTAATAATAAAATTATGACTTTCACTGTTCATATAACGAGTAAGGTTGCCATTTAACTTTGTTATAACGTGTAATGATTTTAAAAATTGTTAAACCAACATGTAAAATAATATGAGTTTTTGTATATTTATTTGACAGTAACAAT
>DWLS01001163.1:0-23361 GCA_018246255.1 Pachliopta kotzebuea | reverse complement strand
ATAGAATGTGAGCATTTCGGCGAAGACGGATTGGGAGCCACTTGAGTTTTACACGAAATTCGGATATGTGGTCATATTTGACAATATATTATAAACTTATTCCTAACTTATTTATATTTTATTAACTCGTTTAAACTATCAGTATGTATTTTTAGGTCTGTTTTCTGTTTAAATTCATACTGTTAAATCCTATGAATGGGACACTCCGTTAGTAAGTGAGGAATTATGCAAATAATAATGTGTTCTGGTTTAAAGGGCGGTGTACCTAGAAAAATTCCTAATAACAAGACTAACCTCACGTCTCAAAACGACAAGCACAATATGTGTAGTAAACACTAACTAACAAAACATTCTTATGAGTAGACCGATGTCTTACCATGAGATGTACATTCTGGTTATCTCCTTGCAAGTTATAAGGGAATGGTAGAGTATGTTTTAGTTTACACTAAGACAAGTACTACGACTGCCTCCGCTGGTAAGTTGTTTACATCGCAACACAGAAGTAAGTTATATAAAGTCATATATTTTAAAATTTTATTACTTAGGCTTATAAGTAAGCTCATATAAATAAGCAACAGTTAATTATTTATTGTAAATATAAATAAAACAAAGATACCTTTAACATATTTTAATGAGATGTTTATTAACTAAAACTAAAAATTGATGTTTATTAACGGCACCGGTGGTCTCTGTTGCCGGATATGTAGGTAGTTACCACCCCAGCTCCTGTTTTTGCTGCTATACAGTAGTATGCAAAATTTACAGTTTTACAGTTGGAAGGGATGGAATTTAGCTATTAAAATTACCGGGCTGTGCATATCATCCTAATTAGTATCGCATGCGCAGCGTTTCAATTACCATCAGGTGTCTCGTTCGACTGGTCGATTCGTCGAATAAGTAAAAAAAATAGAGATACATGTCAGCAAGCGTATTACTATCAGGCGAATGTATCCCTCATTCCGTCGTTTAAAAAAACCTAAAAACATATTTTATAATAACAATACATAAATCTTTCAATGATTTTAAAATTTTGATATAGTTTCTTTTTTGACTTCTTTCTTCTGTGAATCCGGCAGTAGTAAGGATAATACAGCACACACTGAAACGAATGAGATATAGGTTACCTAATGTTCACATTAATCTATAAATATATTTATAATAAATTATCTGTGATCATTTTATTAATATAATTATATTTTTCACATAAAATATATCACATTTATCTCTTGTGAAGGTATATATTTAATATTTATTAGACGAACTAATACCTAGTATTTTATTAACCAGTACATACTACTTGAATATAAATCTTTAGTTTGAAATATTTTTGCACACTTTACCGTATTTTATAAAAAAAATCATTGTAGTCATATGTCTAAGTAGTTTTTTTACTTACATATTAGAAATCCTCCGTAGAAATAAAAGGTAACTTTACAGAACGCATTTATTAGTGCGCCTGCGACATTAGTTCCTATTATAGATCCCACGCGACCCATCATCATTGATAAACCGACGGCCATGCCCCTGTAAGATATAATTGAATACAAATTATTAAATATATAACAAATACACAGAAAAGATAAAACACATTCGTAATAAAACACAAAAGTACTTTTATTAAAAAGTAACACATTTTAGTACCAACCTTAAATGTGTTGGGAAGATTTGTACGGAATACGCATTGATAGGTCCGATCCCCAAAGCTAACACTGGTATTGATGATATGAATATGGCAAACAGTATATTATTTGTCACAACATTTATCATCATGCAAAATATTCCAATTATTGTTAGTACTAAAATGAGAAGTGTTTTTTTGCCAATTATTTTGACCGTGGTGCTAGCAGCGATGGCCACGACGCTGCAACAGATATTCGCCACGGAGTTTATGAGGAATGTTGCGGTGTCTATTGAGTCGTTACAGACTGTAATTTCTTCTGTTGTCTGAAATCAAATAACAATATGAATATATATCCATTGAAGATAGGAAGTCAGAAATAAAATTCATTTAATTTTCTTACAAATTAGTTATTATTTTTAAAACGTACTTGGTTAAGGCGTTGAGCGATTACTTCGCACGCCGTTAGACCCTCTTTATTTCCAGTTAACACTCGGTTTAATACGTCAGGCAACCAAACGTTTAGTCCGTTTAACCTGGAAAATAAAACAGTGAAGTAATAGAGTGAATCATAGGTGAATAGATATGAGTTACGATTCCTTTTATACAAATAAAATAAGAATTAAATACTTATTTCTTAACATAGTATTATTTTTGTCAACTATCAAACGGTGGATACTTTAAATATTACGGATTTGATTTTAACTAGTTTATCTTATTAATTACATAACATTTCTTTTTGGTTCCGTTATTCGTGGTTAAGGGACTGATGTGACAGATACCGTGAAGTCAAGAGTACATCATCACAGTGCTTTTGATATTTTTTTAGTCCGCTTTACGAAGTATGAGTTTAAAGTGTCTTAACGGCTATCGGGGTGTGTTTTGTTTTTAATTTATATAATAAGATAATCCCTTCCGGTACTAATCAACCGAAGTATATGTACCCATTTACATTTTTGTCATCTTAAAATGATAAATTATACTTACGTTGCAAACAAACCAAGGAAAATGAAACTGTTAAGTGCCATCCATTTTAAATAAGGCGCCATGAACAAAGGCACAGATTGCGATTTAAGAGACGCCAAAAATCCCAGTTTTTCTTTATTTGTTATTCCCTCTATTACGAGCATCTTGATCTGTAATTATAATTACCAAAATTATACAATTTATTAATTACAATATACTATCAACGTCTACTGTAATTATATTGTTTAAAATTTGTTTTGACGAACGTCGAAGTGACGGCATAAAAACAACATTAGGTAGTATATATCTGTGTACAATGTTAGAATCACTTTTTCACTAATCTCATCTTGTTGATGAAAGTATATTAATAAATAGATATTATTAAATTACAATATTCTTACAGGATATTCATCCTTAGATTTATTATTGTTTTTAGAATATATTATTTTTAAAACTTCTATTGCTTCGTCGTGTTTTCCTTGAGATAATAAATATTTTGGACTTTCAGGTCCAAATGATATTAACAGAGCTGCTATTATAAATATAGATCCGTAAACAATTGTTAAAAGTCTCCACGGTCGAAATTCATATGATCCAAAATCCACTCTGAATTCTAGTGGTAGAATTGCCCAAGCAAGCACTGAAAAGAAAATATACATATATTCTTGTTTATAAACCTTAATAGTGGCGTGCTTATATTACTATATTTAATTTTGAAAGGCGTTAACCCTTAAATATAACTGGAGACCAAACTTACTATTTTAGGACTTCAGGAGTGGACAAAGTGGTATAAAGTCAACGTTCCATACGTACCATTTTATCACAATATAACTTAATTACATCAAGAAACCAAATATATAAAGAAAAGGATTAATTGGCTTCATTAGTTCTATAAAGTTAGAAATATGTTATACATGTTAGATATGTGTTATATATAGATATATGTTACACTTGAACGATTCTTTTGTTCTTAAATTAAATTTACCACTAAAAAACCATAGTTAAATTTATAAGATAAAACACGGTCTGTTCGTTTTATGTAAGAAAATAATACAGGGCCTATATTTGTGTATGTGTTTATTATTTTTTTTTCATAATTTATGCTTAACACATTATAAATATAATGTATCTGTTCGAGGTTTTCTTCCGTGTTTGTTATATTAACGTATGTAATGCAGTTGTATCATAAAGCGCATATTTACACATAACAAAGCGATAAAACAAGCGAGACGTTTACTTGTTATGTTATGTAATCTGTTATATTAGTTTTATATCATTCTTCATTTAAAAACTATTCGCCGTTTAATTATGTATTACAGGAGATTTCGCAAATGTGAGAATAATAAAAGATCCTACTTACAAGGTACCAATGTCGAACCGAATATTTGTAATGCGTTGGTTACAGATAGAGTCATGTCTCTATATTTCAGTGGCACGATTTCTCCAATGAAAGTATATGGCACTGCGGCTGGACACGCTATACTAGAAAAATAATTAATAAACATAATAAAAACAATAAAAAGACAGACTACTATATCCAGAGCAAAAATAAAGAAGATTTGCACTGCGATAGGCATATTGGTTCGAAAAACTTTCGTTTAATAATGTTACTCCGGAATCGAACCAAAGACTTCAGAGTTACAGTTCAGGCAAATAGCCGCGATACAAAAGCCCAAATCGCATTTAGTAGGTCGATTCTTTAATCAGGCACTAATTTTTGATAAATTTTTCCTCCTTGTCTACAGAAATAAAATCATTGATTTAAGTATTATAAATTCCGAATAATGGATAAGATAAAACATATTTAAGTCTTATCAAGACTTATCAAATTATTACGGCTATAAAAACTAGCGTGTGTTCTATAAAGCTAAGTTATATTTCTAGAATAAACTTATTCCATTATGTTATATTGTAGACAAAAATTTGTAAAGAAAATTTTTAATGCTATTTTTTTTATTTAACTAAAATATTTTTTTCTTATTATATATCTTCTAGTAATGCGGTAAACATTTTACTTATTCATTCTAAAACAATACAAAAATGTGGAAAAAACAAGTGTTTAAAATGATTTATTACGAAAACTGCCTCTTCTTTGTTTGTCCCGGCGCCGTGATCAGTAATGCTTTAATGAGATGGTTAATAATACGCTTGCCTATATCAACCTGGTGGTGTTTAAGATTGTATATGCAGCAAATTACAGCACAGCTTGAGATATAAGGTGTTGAGTCTCGTTAATTTCATTAGAATAAAACGTCCTTCAAACCCAACCTAGCCTCTGTCTCCCTATATATATATTTATTTATTTACACTTTATTTATATAATAACCACAAAAAGGAAAAACATTATGTACATGAGAGAAACAGTAAACAAAAAGGCGGACATAATGCCTCAAGGCATTCTCTTCCAGTCAACCTTTCATATATGACAGTAGGTCTAGTAAAGAGGTCCGTCATTTGCTTAAAATTATGAAATAATATGTAAAACTTAAAAGAAATTAGTATTGATAAGAAAACTTACCAAAAGGACATCAAGAACTTGCAAATTGTAAAACTAAAGAATTCCGGCATGAAAGCTGAGAGAATTGCAATACCGCCTGCTAGTAGTGAACTGTAGATAATCGTTAACTTTCTTCCTTTGGTATCTACCAAGTAACCCCACGGAAAAGATGTTATAACAATTCCTAATAACAAACAATTCATATGTTAAAAGTAATAAATATTATGTTGTACATTATGAAATCGTAAAATTATTATCATCTAATTCATATGATGCTGATTTGGAACAACAATTGGATATCCATATTTCAATATATATATAAGAGTACCATTGCGTATGATATCCTATAACCACAAAATTTTAGCTTGGCAAATTTTTACTTCTACAGTGTATAATCTAGAAAGACGTGATAATAGTTAACTTTTATCATTATTAATTATGCAATGTTGACAAAAGATTGAATTAAGCCGTAAAGGCCTTTTTTATTAATATGACATGTAGATTGGTTATATATTATATCACTTTAAAACAAAGCTTATATATTACATAGATGTATTTTAATTTAAAGAGAAGATTACTTATCTTAAATTAAAAGAACGGTAATAAAAATTTGCTAAATAATTAGACGGTTATCAGTTATAACTCCTCATTTATATAATGAAATTATCGTATTAATAAGTCATCTGTATGTCAAAATATGTATATGGACATTGTTTTTATAACTCTATTTGATGAATTTAGGTATTTGGTAATTGTAAAATGCTTTTGTGTTTATAGATTTTTGGAAGTAACATAATTTTTAAAAGGCTTTGTTACAAATGGTTGTATTAACAAGCTTTTTTTTAATCAAATAGCGTTTGTCTACGATCGCATCTGGCGTTAAGTGACGAAGTTTTGACGTATTTATAACAGAACACTTATTCAAAGTATATTATTTAGTAGAAAATATAAATAAAGATAATATGTTTTTACCTATATAAGGAACGGAAGCCAAAAATCCGCGCTGTGCATCCGTCATTTTGAGATCACACTTCGCTGCAGGTAAAACATATGAGTAGCCAACAGGATCTACTATTGCTGCTATTAGAAATAGCGCCAGCACCAAACTATATTTGATATTGTACCAACCGAGACCTGTAAAACAGCAATGTCACCAATATTTGTTCAAAAAAAAAAAACACCCCGATGGCATAGTTCAGGTGTCTTATAAATTAATTTATATATACATTAACATGCGAACAAAATCTGATAAATTTTTAAATGAAAAATGTTTCTAAATGTCAAATTTTGTGTACGAGGATAATAAATAATTTATTTCTTTAAGTACATATACATAAAAATATGTCCACAAATTAATAAAAATCTATTTCGTATTGTGTGTAAAAAAGGCTTAACCCTATAATGAGTTTTCTTTCGAACGGAGACTGACAAAAGAATAACAATTTTAGGAACAAAAATGTCACATTATTTTTGACTGTTTGTATATATATATATATATCTCTGTGTAACATAAAACATAAAATGTGCAACCAGAGATGAAGATAATTGTCCTTTACATCGTTTCTTAAATATGACTAAAGAAGTGATGTAAAGAGTCTCACTATAACTCACGGGACCCGTATCATCTTTTCCTGATCATGCTGCATGATACTAATCAACAAACGAAGCTCTTACTTCCCGCCAACCCACATTGGGCCAGCGTGACAATAGATGACCCAAATCCTCTCATTGTTGGGCCTATGTTCATGCAGTGGACGTCTATGACGGACTGATGATCATGAACAAAGGAGAGATTTTTTTTTCGGGTGAAGTTGATGCTTTCGGACACTATAATAACCGCGAAAGCCTCATCGGACTCTGAGCTCGCTGATCCAGACTCCGCGAGCTGACAAAGGATAGACAGGCATGGAGATCACTAGAAAGAGCATTTTTACAGTTAAATAATCACTGTAATGTTTGGTGTGGTGTTTTAAGAAGTACAGATTTAGAAGAGTTACGCTAAGTTACGCGGAATATTTAATTCGCTTATAAAGATAACGAGGAGCGATAATACTGTATAGTAAAAAGTAAACAAAAGATAAAATGTGTTTTACTACGGAAATTAAACTCAAACAAGAATAAAAAAAAATTTACAGGAATGCAAACGTAGTTCAACATCTTAGCATTAAAGAACTCTGTTTCAAGAAATAAATATATGTACTCCCATCGTAAACACAATGAGTGTGAATTAGAAGCACTGAATATCAAATATTCAAAAAATCTATTTAAATACAAATAACTAGGTAGGTACCATCGACCGTGTCTTGTAGATATAAAATACCTATGTCTAGAAGAGAATGTCCATTAGTTGAGATGATGATGATAGGTCATAAGATGAGGATGCATAAAAAACTAAATAAAGACTTATAACAAAAGCTCAATTTGCGTTTGCCTGATATTTAGCAAAACATTATAAACACTAATCGAAAGCTTAAGAAAATTATCACGTTTTTTTAATTTCATATTTTGATTAGCAACTTTACAGAACTTGTGCTGAAGGAACTAATTTCCTCTAACTAAATTTGAATAATATTTATCGTAACAATCCCTTTACTGTGTTATCTTCATGGAAAAATTTTTAAAAGAGAAGCACGAGTTAATATTAGTTGCTAAATAGACAATGTTGAAGAAATTGTTGCAAAATTCAAAGAATATCATGAGTTACCAAATTCGTAAAACATGTCAATTTTGTACTGAACCAGCGTGTTTTTTCGTTAATGTCTTTATTAATAAGATAAAATCACATACAATTGTATTTTTTCTGTTTTCTGCCGCAAACAGTCATTACAAATAAAACACACGTTAAGTATAACATAAAATAAAGGACAAGTACTGCCAAACTTTACTTAACACAGACCTGAGAAACGAACACACAACACTAAAGTAGAAAAAAATAAACAATAGAAAAGTAATGACAATTAATACGTGTGGCAGTAATTATTCAGTTTTTAAGTTGTTGTTATGGAATAACCTCCCTTTCGGGGTTTATTACGTTCACATAGCGGGCCATAGCCAAGCTATATGAACTTGAAGTTATTTTATTGATGGTATAATCTATTTTGTTGAGTTAATTTCTTTTATTTATTTATTTAAATATTATAAACTTATTACCATTAAAGGATGTGCGCCTGCTCTAAAGTAACTTCTTGGAAACAAAAGTATTAGGTTTTGATGTTATTAAGTAAATAAAATCCAGAAGACTGTACTCCTGCGGATGGAGGGAACCGTGAAGGATAAACTGAAAAATCTAATGCAATGCTCAAGGACGCTGACTGTATGTATATTTGTAAACTGGTGAAGCTTTTGTAAATTTTTTCATCGGAGTTCTTCGTCGTTTCGCCACAGGGGTCACTAATTTTTGACATTTGATATTATCTATATAACAAATGTAACAATTGTAAACACAACATATAGACTTCTGATAACAGCTTAATGGTAAGACATAATAATGAACTAGTTATTAGCAAACGAAAGTTTTTTTTTTATCACTGATTGCTTATTAAAATTTTAACGTACAACAAAGAAGTTTTAAAATTTGTTGTGTATGTTTTTGGGTTCCTTTTATATGTGTACTCACGCATCACTTTTACACAATCGCTTTCGATTTTTTTAAAAAAGTTTATTGAAATTATCGTAGTCCTAAAAACAGGCAAACAGGAAAGATTATTTTTTCAAATTATAAATTATTTCTGCTGAATCCTAGTTATTTTTTTAAATAATGATTATTTTCACAAATATAAACCACACATCCTATAGTGGTGTTCCCGTTTAATACATTCAACAAAACAAACTGTTTGTACAATAGTCCTGAAAACGCAAAAACCAATATGTATAAAAGTTTAAGATAATATTTATGTTGTTTAGTCAAACCTGCGACGTGCAAAGCGTGGTCCAAAGTAGCCCCATTTTCCTTTTCAACGTACTCAGAAACTGTTTTACTTTTATTAACATTCATAGCGTCAATTTATTAATTAATAATACATATAAACAATTAAACCGAAAACATAAAACTTATAAATCAAAGACGCCAAATGTAACCTTTTAAATGATATCACATTATAATGCAATGATAAAATATATTCAATACAACAAACGCGTCCGCTTACAATGATCACTGTTATGTTTCTATTCTAAAAATTCTCTTGATAATATAAGTTATGTGTACTTAGTAATAGATAATCAGCTTATAAATTAATTGGGCATTTATCACTGACATCGCATGTTCATGTCGCGAGATGCGATGTTATAATCTGTGTTTAACTTCTCACAAAACACTAGTTTCCTCGTTCACTCTTAATACTGTGTAGTAAGACAGAAAATTTTAATCAAAGAATAGATCAAATTTATTATTGTGTTGGTCGTTCCGTACAATTCATCGGATATTCGGTTTGCGTGCTCGGAGTCCATGTTCAATGATATCAATGTGCTCAAGTCTGCTCGACGCGAACATCTTCACGCTACTAAAATAGCTACGTCTGCTGCGATTGCAAATTACAATGTTTACCATTGAATGAACAGGATCTCTGGTAACCTCTCGCCATAGGATAACGATCCTCGTACATTCTGTGTAAGTGAACACGTTAGGTTTATTTTTAGCTGAAACTCAAGAATGTAAACGAATAATCTTCTTACTCTGTACTCTGTCTTATGTGGTTACAAATAATGGGGACATTATTTGAATAAGACTAGTAACCTACAATGCGTCAGATTATCATTTTTTGAAAATACTACAAAATCTTAATAAATTTGATGTAATACATGATTAAAGTAATTAAGATATAAATCAAGCTAATTATTGAAATGTAATTACAGATTCGAATCTTCTATTAGCATGTTCGATATGTATTCGATATGATGTAAAAATATATTTCGGTTAAAGACAATTATAAAAGTAATTGTACGTTTAATAAAGAATCACCATCATTATGTCCAGTTGGTGGATTTCTGCTACTGCACATCCGAGACACTCTCCGAGATATCCACAACAATCGATATTTTATTTTAGTGGGCTCTCCAGTATTGTGTTACCGATACGCCAAAAGTAATCGACGATCTTACTACAACATTGAAATTACTATTGACTGCTTTAAGTTTAAATGTTTTAGAATGTCGTTTATGACGTAATAAGCCCGTCTATTACATTCAGGTTTTAAACGTGTAACCGGTAGATTACGGTTGTTACTAGACCTTAGTGTTTTATACCAGCGGACTAAATTAAATTTTATTGAAAGAGCAACCAGAAACATAGGAAAAACAAAGGAAGATTTTCTTTATGATAAAACACGATAATTCATAAAATCATATTAAATTATATTTATAATGTTTAGTAAGCCGATTATTAAAAGTAAAATAACGAGAGTGAGGAATGAAAAATAAAACAACATTACATGTGTTAGGTATTCTTCTCTAATTATTTTTTTACCCCTTTAAAGTTTTATGTTAATGTTTCATGAGTCTTAAAAGTAAGTTGCGGACGGTCCAACACAAAGACGGTAAAATTGTGAGTTGCAGTTAAGCTGCTGAGTCCATAATATTAAAATCATAAATGCTTAGAATTACATCAGAAATACAAACATCATAAACGGTTTTTAAAAAGATTTCCAAAAAATTATTTAGCTTTATTTATCTTGAAAAACTAAAAAATTTTTACAAGAGTAGATAAAAGTATAACAAATATAGATGCCGCTTTAGTGTTGCGCTCCAAAACGCGATACTTTTTTAAAATAAAATTTGTCTACATCCACATTTTTTATTAATCTGATTTTTAAATGCCTTTTCAAGATTTTTATTGTACGTGTCCTGTACCAATTTTTTTTTCATAGCCAATCCATTTATATCGTCTCTTAAATTTTTAATGATTTCGTGTAATGGTACTAAATTCTTATCATACACGCTATCTAAAGTCTGCTGCAAATTTCTATGGCCGTTTTTGCCATTTTTAATACATTTCTTTGTATTCATTTTGCCATTATTATTATCAAAATCATTTGTTGTAGATAATAAGTTTTCATCTGAAATGTGTAGAAGTTAACAGTTTTTTTAATTGGTCAATATTATTTTATTTTCCCTAAAGAAATGGTGTTTTTGTATTGCATTTATCAAGATTATGTTTTAAAAGTTGAGTAAATTGTATCGAATCAGGTAGACAATTTTATAGAAGAAATGAAAGAACTTGAAGAAAATTTAAATAATCAAAAGCATAGTTTTTTAGTAGGAACTATAAATAAGCAAAATGTTTCATAGAACCTTTGTTATTACGAATTTATTCTAGACGGATTCGAATACACAGCTTTGTAGACATACTCTAAACCGCTTGTCAAGAAATGGCGTAAATGTAAAGAAGATAATGCCTTGTGTTAATTGTGACTTGCAACTTATATATCAAACCGCATACAAAATAATATATACATGTAATAACAATTTTTTATCTACATTGGTGTTAAGTAATAAAGATGCCGTGGATAGTGGAATCATGATCGCTCAGAATACTCCGGCTCTTATATGTTAACAGCGGGAACACAACAATACCATTATGAGGGTAATTGATAGTATAAAGTCTAGGCAAATTTAAATTTTTGTTATCCAATCTATATATCTGGTCTATAAACAGAATCTACTACTACCACGGTGAACGTTCACCCACAGAGACAATTTAACCAAAAATATTAATTTTTATATTACCTATATTAAATTTTTGTGGTGAGTTGCCATATTCTCTAAAAGCATTTCTTTTATGTGTTAATAGATCCATACTTTTACCAGATTTGATAATTTGAAAGGACAAATTGTTGTCGTTATCTATAGGTATTTTTACTGGGCTACCGCCTGGCCTCATAATAGTGTTTATTTCTAGTACGTTTTCGTTTAAATAAGGTTTGTTTTCGCTGCTGGCAGATGAATTCAATGTTCTAATAAAAGTTTTATTTTTTTCAGTTTGAAATCTTTGGATCGCCATGTTAAGATGAATAACATTTTCATCTTTATTATTCTGTGAATTTAAGTTACGTTCATGTTCCTTAAGCATGACTTTTTTTGGTGATCTATCATTTAAACCAGCTAATGACGTGTCGCTTAGACTTCGGATTTTGTAATCGTTTTGTTTTAATAAGTCTTCTAGAGTTTCTAATTTTCTTTTTATTAATATGTTTAATTCTTCCGTAGGTTTTTCCTTCGTAGTAATCGTTATTTTGGACGAATCATTATCATTTTTTAAATCTGTTTGTGGACTTTTATTTTCTAAATGGTCATTGTTTAGGTCTGTATTTAAATCGGTTCGTACAATTTTATTTTCTTCCCTTGTTACAATACTCTCCATTTGTAACTTCTTGCCTGTATGGAAATCTTCTTTAAAAGAGTGCAAAAGTAAATCATTACTTTCCGGTATATCTTTCTTTTTGTCTATATTAAAAGAATCTAAAATAAGTGATTTACGCAACTCATCTTCTTTTACAACATTTTTAGTAGTAGATAAACCTTGCTCATCTTTAGTATCGTGAAATATTTTCTCATCAGTGTTTTGAAAAACGTTATCACTAACACTAGGAGTTTTGATCAAATTTTCCGATTGAAAGTTAACTTGAACATGACTTATTTTATTGAAATCATCCTCTTTGTTCTGTAATTATTGAATTTAAGCATTTACTACCTTATTTTTAAAATGTAATTTTTAAAATAAATTTCTCTATAAATATTTCCGTAATACGATGTAAAAATAAATATAATTTGATAACAACTCATAACACCAATACTCACAGACGGCTTATTTTCAGTTTTATTGCTAGGTAAATCAATATCAGAAGAATTTGCGTTGTCTTTTAAATTATCTTCTTTTCTACTACTTGATAAAACACTAGAGTCATCTAATTTGGAGGTGCCAGTCTCAACTGAATTTGTTATTTGACCAGTGTTTTCTATCGTTGTTTTGTCTATATTTTCTTCATCCTTAGTTAAATATTGTGCAGGTTCTTTTGTATAAGAAATTTCGCGCACGTTTTTCGGTTGTAGAGAACTGATTTCATTATTATTCCCACCTAAAGACGTTTCTGTGGTAGATTTAACTTCAATAGTTTGATTTTCAAGAATTTTTTCTGACCATTCATTTTCTAAATTTTTGACTTTATGGCTGCTCGATATAAGTGAACTATTTTCATGTGTTTTACTTGCATCTATTAATTGTTGATGTTTTTGACTTTGACTTAGATTATTTAGTTGGTTTGTTATTTCACTGTTATCACTCTTAGTAAAGAAATAATTTTCTTCGTTCTTACCAGTTGGTAATTTTGCAATGACAACATTATTTTGATTAAAATGTTCAGGATTTCCTTGAACTTCTGTATTATTATTTGTGTTATTCCTATCAGTATTTCTTCTATTCATGGCTGTATAAGATGGATTCAAATTTAGTTGTTCACTTGTATTTATTGAGGGAATAGTCGAAGAATAAGAATCCTGTATTGTCTTTTCTTTATTTCGTAAATCATCACCGTCTGGTTGTGTAATAATGCCAGTATTTCTTATTATTGGTGATGTATTTTGGTATTTAGAATTACGAAACTCGTCTGTTATATGTTTTTGGCCAGTTTTATTGGAATAGTGATCGATGGAGTTCTGATTTTCGTCATCGCTCAAATAAAAAGTTCTTAAATTCTCTGCAGAAAACGTTGGTTTTAATATTTCAGAATGTGCCACTAAGTGTTTTCCTATTTCAGATCCAGTTTGTTCTTGTATTTCTGGCAAAGAAGTGTGATAATTTCTGGGATTTTTTAATTCTGGTTTTAAAGTATTTTCGATTAATGATTCAATGTGTTCTTTTTCCATAATATTTAGTTCAGTATATATTCTATCGTTTCCGTTATCTTTTAACTTAGCCGAGTTGTCCGTGTCAATTACAAAGTTTCTGTTATCGTTATAATTCGGAAAAGAATTGAGAGAAATTGATCGAGAAAATGGAATAACATGTTCAGTACTGCAGACAGGGTTTGTGGTATTTTTTAATAAGTTGTCATTGTCCTCCAAAATATTATGATTACTGTTAAATGAATTTAAGTTAGGACTTTTAAAACTATCGCTTCTTGAATTAAAGTTTGTTTCTTGATTGATTTTATGAAACAAACTTAATTCAGAGTTATTTGTCCCATCTCCATGTTTCAATGTTTCTGTTTTTGGTCCATGTGAATTGTTTTCAACATGTAAGGAAGTTATTTCGAAAGAATGTTTAATGGTATCGTGATCCGATATACAGCTCTCTTCTTCTTCCTCTTTAATAAGCTTTATTTTCTTTGGTGATATATAATATGTCTCTATTTTCTTGGGAGAATTAGTGGAATCTATGTAGTTATAAGAATTTCGTTTATCTTTTACAATTTTTTTAACATTATCTCTATCGGTTAATTGAGTAGATGATGTAGATGGATACGTTATAATTGAGTGTGATTTTTTCACATTTAAAAAATTTTCATTAATAGAAGACAGTTGCTCTTTATTTTCTAAAACATTATCATTTTTACTATCAACGATGGAGTGATTTTTCCTTGTGAATAAATTAATATTTTCTTCTTCTTTTCCACAACTTTTGGTATAATTGTGAGCTGATGCTTTCATTTCAATTATTTTTGGAATATACGTATATTTATCTTCGTTAAAAGGTGGATCTAAACAACCACCTGAAAATAGAAGTTACAAAAACCTGTAATGAGGTATTATAAATAATTTGATATCCAATACATACACCAATAACCTCATTACCAGGTTTACATTTTCCTAACAAATCTTTATGTCTTCCTTTCACTAGTCGTGAACCTTCATAGCTACCATAATTTTTAACCAGAGTAAAGTTTCTTTTCTCATAAGAATTATTTGATGTGGTTAAAATAGATTGAAATGTATTATCATTGACTTCTTTTGATGTATATTTTGAATAAACATATTCTTCTTCATCAATATCAGTTCCGAGACAACCAGCTGTAAAGTAAATTACAAAATGGAGTTTCTTTGTCATACACATTATATTTCGTTTTTTTTTAATGTAGAAAATAGTAATATAGAATGCCCAACTTATTACATTTAGTACATAATAGATTGTCAAGCATTATCTTTAACCTCAATGCAATCATACAAAAAAATTACAGTTCTTTCATTACACTGATACTGTTATATTTGATAAATAAAATATTCGTATATTTTGTATGTCTATTAAGTTGAAACGCTATGCTTCTACAAGATAGAACGAGGATCTGGTGACAGTTTCGAGAAATAGCTGAATGCTTAAAACGAATCTTTTGGGGAGGCATTTTGGGAAGGTAAGACTTCTTTTGGGAAACCTATGCCCAATAGTAAGGGACTTGATGGTAATGAATATGATTTATATTGGTGTTACAATTTCGGATCACGTGCCTCTTTTAAACAAGTATAGTACCCGTTTCTGCTTTCGTATTGGTTTTTTCAAAGTTTCTTCGTTTGTCATGAAAACTACGAAAGATGTTAAAGTTTGTTCACTACTGCTTCTTTGAATGTTATCGTTAGTGTATTTTAATTTGTCCATTTTTGGTTCATCTGTAACACCTCGGAGTGATTGTTTGATTTTATCGTTATTTTTTAACCTTATTTTAAATTTTAAAGGTGCTACAGGTATATTTTCTTTATCTTGAGGTATTGCTTCTACTTCGAAAGTCAACGTATCGATAATTTGATCCACAACTGATGTGTTATTCATTTTTAAATTTCTTTAATGATGTGATCAACTTTAGAGGGCATGAAATTAGTTTTGTTTTACCATATAGATTTATTTTAATTCTATTTCTTCATGTATTTGTCATATTGCACAATAAGCACCTTATCTGAAACAAACAATTTTTGTTTACATCGTTAACGTTTCCGTAAATTTTAAACTGAATATTTATTCTTAGTTAATAGAGGCAATTGATACTTATCTTTACGCAGTGTATTGAAAAATATTTGATTTTTTAAAATAGCAATATAAAAAGAAGAAAACAGGATTCATATACAAATAAGCGGTTAAATAATTACTAAAATAAGAAATAATGGAAATTAACTGTAGTAATTAAATGACTTGCAGTGATTTTACTAATATTGTAAAAATTGCTGTACATTATTTCCTGTAATACATCTCTTGTTTAGATAAACGCATTACTTTCAATTATAAAAGAATTAAGTTAGGCATGTTATTTTATTTATTAAACACAACTGAATAGAAAACTCGATTAGATGTTGAGTGATGTTCTTTGAAGCAACTGTTCTTTGAAGCGTCTGTACACGTATTAATAATCTGGCCATACCCCATAGTTTTCATACAGTCATGGGATTTTTGTAGCAAGCCTAATGGAATACATTTAGAAATAATTTCATTTAACTTTATCCTTATTGGTAATAGTTCTTTTTCCATGACCTGTTTGTAATGACTTAAACGTAATGCAGGCAAGATTTTAAGTTCAGGACTAAACCCCTGTTCTGTTCTATTATCCTTTTGTAATTTTTTAGTTCCATTTCCAGAAAAATTTATTAGCGTATTATTATCTATAATATTAGGATTCTCTTTTAAAGCAGAATCTGGGGTTGTTAATTCAGAATACATATTGGAATTACAGAAAGAATCATTCTGATAAACAGTTTGCAATAATGGTTTGAAGTTGGTATCAAACGAAAAGAACGAAGTCAGAGTTATTTTCGGTTCCAATATTGCATTAAAGTTAGTTAATGTCTCTGTTGATCGAGGTTTTCTTATTTTAGATTCCAAAACCTTGATTTCTTTGCCTGATATTTTATCAGCTTTATTCTCATTTATAAATCGTCTACTTATTTGTATTTGGACACTGACTAGTTTTTTTTCTGCAAAACAAAATGAAAATAAAGGTACTAAGCAATAAAAAAAAATTCAAATAAATGAATGAAAACTGTGTAACGGATTCTGAAAATATTAGTCAAAAACTTTTAAATTCAGCTAAAAATTTGTATTGTATTTTCTGTTGACACAATACTATACTAGTGGTTCACAAAAAGATGCTTACAACCTATGTGAAATAATGGAGAAAATAAAATATAAGTAAAACATTAACCTGTACTGGGGTTATTAATATTTAAGTTATTTTGATCGCCAATACAAAGATCGTCATTTAAATTGATTGTCTTAACACATACATTTTCCTCATTAAATACTTCATTGCTTTTATGATTTAAAAATTTGTTTTCTTTATCTATGTATTCTGTTTTAAGGACTGGGGTAAGGTCATTAGTTAAAACTATTTTACATTTTTCATTATTTCTCATCGATGATGCTAATTTCTTAAGAATTGCATTGTCACTTGCAATTCTTGAAACATCACCTGAACCTATTTCTATTCTACTATGAGATGTCGGATTTAATAAATCAACACAAGAATAATATATCTTATTTTCATCTTTGTAGTTGGTTGGTGCAACTTTTTTAAATATAATTCTATAATTCATTGGTACTTCGTATTCAATAAGATCGTATCCAGTTTTCCATGCCATCTTTTCAATGTTTGTAACATACGCAATTTCAGGTATTATTTCTAAACAACATTCTGTGTCTCTTAGATTGATATTTTTAATCAACGGTGTGAACTTAATTCTTATACAAGCAGTGTCCATGTTAAAAAAAAAACTGTAAATTACAAAAATAATTAAAAAAAATCTTTGCTGAAAATGAAAATCTTGAAAAAAATCTTATTAAGGATATAATTTTTAAGTGAACTATGACAGTGACGCTTAGTTTGCAAGCTATGTTAATTAGCTACATAGTTGGATTGACTAAAGCTAGGATTTACCTTACTGTAACTTATAATTATAATAAAAAAACATATAATTTAGTACCTTAAATAATACAATGTTACATTGAATATAATGAAATATGTTACAAACGTTTTGATTATAGACTTATAAATTTTGATTTATTAATGACATTTTATTACAATCAAATGACATCTTACTATTAGTATAAAACTCTCGTCGTTGGCAATTTAAATAAAAAGTTTTAAAATAATCTCAGCCAGTATTAATATTAAGAAATTAACATTTTAGATCAAAAAGTAATTAACCGGTATAACAGTTTATAAGGTGGCGGGTTTTGTGACAATTTACACTGTAGGTCCCCATTTCGAATGCTGTGTAAGTGCTTATGATATTAAGGTGTTATCAAAAGGCTTACCTCCATGTAAATGGAGTTTTTATACAACTTAAGGGAGAAACAAGCATTGCAGCCTACAACACCACCGCAGGTATTTTGTCGACCCTAAAGAGACCTTTTCATGTTCTTTTTGTAGTGTAAGGGCATATTATAATTCTTTTAAAATCATTGAATTCTGTAGTTATTAAATTTTGGACCTGTTTTGGTATCCACAAGCCATCAACTCTTGAGATCTACCAGAGAGTAATGATGAACCAGTCTTCATGGAAAAGGTTGTTGACGTCGGCCAAAATGAAGGACCATAGGAAGGGTCGTCGAAGTCCGAAAAATTTTAAAGCATTGTTAAATTTTGAAAATAAATCAGAAAATTGTCAACTTCAATTACTATAAATAGTAAAGAATTACGAAATCAAAGGACTTCAATACATCGAAGGTAACTATTAATTACTTTTATTTAAAATATTACCAATCAGCCAAAGGAGTTATCTACTACTCCATCATAATGTATTAGGTTGATAACACTTTTTGTTAGTATGTAAATAATAAATATATACTGTATTAAGAAACAAACAGGCATTTGTATTAATTTTATTTATTTTCCCACAACACTTTCTACTATACAATAATTACATTTCCGTCGACTTAACATTTTTACAAATAGTTTCGATTTAGTTACGATATGCGAAATATTTAATTTTATTGCTCCTTAATATTATCGTCAGCGATTAGTTTACTTTGCGTCCACTTGTTCGATAATAATGTACAATTTAGAATAAATTTTTTTTGTAAATAATACAATAAAACGCACATTGTAACAAAAACAAAACTAACGATGAAAAAAAGAGACTTTTTGAAATACTTAAATTTCTTTATAACGTAGGTACGTAAAATAATTGGAAACCAATGTATCAAGAAATTACTTTTTTTTTATGAAATAAATAAACTTACTTAATATTTATTTACTTTAGACCTAAAACTAATGACCAAAACTTACATTACATTAAAATTTTTCAAAAACAGAAGACATCAGTTGTAAATGGTATTCTTGAGACAGAATTTATAACGAAGTGATTGATTTTGATGTACATGTAAATGTATATCAAATTCAATCAAATTCTTGTAAACATAAACGTAAGTTGTTTAAGTTACAGTTCGCGGAGCAGTTTGTAATTATTCTCATACGAACTATATTTTACTAATGCTTGTTTTAATGAAAAGTTGTTAGAAAAATATTGAAAAGTATAAAACTATATGACGTCGATAATGTATTTAGTTATCTGTAATTATTTTAATTAATAATTAAAATCATTATGTTTGTACACAAATATCACTTGCACATTATCTAAAGTTACTAAAACTTAAAAAGCATACAAGCGTATCTCTTTTACACTTTTATACTCTTTGGACTAGATTCTAGACTAGATTTCTGAGATCAATTCGAAAGCCAATTGCTTATTAATATATATAACTATTAATTACAAGCTATTCGAATTAATTATTCATTTCATTCTTAATTCTAACACTTAAATAAAATAAGGGAAAATAAACTGTCTATATACATACAATGTTTAAATATACAACTTTAGAGTGGTAACAAATTGTATGAAAATATATGGAAGTATTAATAAGGTAACTTGTATTTTAAACAATTTATATTAAAGTAAAAAACGTGGTTTAGGTTTTCTTCCCTTAAATTCTTATAAAGTATGAACATGAAATACAGGTTTCGGTAACTGGTGTCACTGTAATTTATGTATTACACTAATGGTAACTTTTTATAATTTCACCTTAACAAACTATTTATGATATATAAGCGTTAAAATACAGCTTAATGTTAAATACAGCTATCAATTAAATATTGCAAATGTGTCCCACCTACCGCGCGCGACGCAACCCTACTCGTACTGACTTACACCTACTCGAATTTGTAACTTTAATCGTGCTCTGATTTGCCATTATACGCAAAATTTTCTTATCGTACCAGAACTCCATCCAGTTCAAATATCAGTTTACTATTAACATTATAAAGTAATAACAAACTATACATAAACTTGAGATGTTATAGACAACGGAAACAAACACAGTCCCTTCAACGCTTCCATGGCTCTATATGTCAGCTTCTCCTCCATTCTATCTTTCCTAAAATTTGTTGGCAATAGCCAAATAAACTTGTACACTAGTCTTTATTGAATCAGCAAAATGGAAATAGAGAATAGGTAGTTGATCTATATGATTTCACAAAATATATAAGTAATACTTACTTAACAGACTTTGTAAACCTCAATGTATAATTTAGTTGGTTGTGACTAATTATATTACTTTGCTATTTAATACATGAAAAGTTTTTGAAATTTAGTACATTATCACTTGATGGAGTAAAGGTAATCCTTACATCTAAACTGTGGTATATTGTTTCGATGTTACCAAAGCTAATTGTATTATTTTTAGTGACTATGTTCAAATGATTTTCATTGTAGATTATTTCAAATTAATGTTAAATAATATACTTAACAAAAATTTTACTAATACACTTTTAAAATCCATAGGATTTATAAGAATTATGCTCAATAATAATAAAATCAATAATGTAAATGAAGTTATTTGTTATATTAGCTTTCGTAAAATCGAATCATAATACCGACACGAACCCGTCCGATTTCCTTACGTTTACGAAACAATCCAATTTTTTCTTGTTGGTTAACAATCACTTGCTTGTTAAAAAAAATGTGTAAACCTAACTACTCATTATTTACATGTTTGTATTTATTAATAATGTTTACATTTGAATCTTGTCATTATATGACTAGTATTCTAGTACTTTTTATGCAAAAATATATGCATTTGTGTTATATAACTTTTTACATCGCTATTTCAAATTATTGACGTCCGCTGCTGGACTTAGGTCCTCAACAAAAAAGTATTTGCTGTACCCGCGGCGCTTAGCGGTCACAGGGAAAGTTACTATCTTATCTCGGAAATTGTTTTCTAATTAGTTCTCTATTTAACTAAATTAAAGTTAGAGAGACGGTGGAGATATTCTTACCCGTGTGAATAGTTTTATACATAAGGAAGTACTATCATATACTATTTAAAGTGTAAAGGAAAAGTAAATAAGATAATAAATTAAAAAAAAAATTAAAGGAATAACATTAAACAACAAAAATGTTTTATAAAAAAATTAACAAGTCTCTTTTATAAAACGATATTAGCATAACTAAAAACTTTTTATCACCGTTTGCCGTTTACAGTATAAAATAATTCCGCTGTTGCTTTAAATTGAAACAAACGCGTTGATGAAAGTGTTTGATTACTATACATATGTATATATAGATATAAATAAACACATTGCACTGTGTGCAATTCAGAAATAAATAATATAAAAATAATGTTAAATAATTCAGACATTCATTATTATCATTATATAGTTGTTAGTTTATTAATATTCTTCTATGCTAAGTAACTATGGCAGTGATGTCATTTTGATCTGTGACTAGCGATTATTAACTACGAAGATATCGATTTATTAATTACTTGCGATATCCAATAAAGATTTTATATTCAAAGTATATGACAAATATACAATGATAAATTCGCTGATAAAAGTACTGTCGTTACGTTGCCAGTCGACAATTTAAAGACAAGCATTTCATTTAGTTTGACAAGATTCGCTGAACACAAGCGAGACGTATCACAAATTTACTTAAACTTTTTATATCTTAAATTGGTGGGTTAGGGTTTGTATTTTCATATCGATTTTTAAAGTTGATAAGTAGAAGTTAATATATAGGGTCATCCGGAAGCTGCCCGATTACATGTAATGATAGACAAAAAAGTTCGTTAAATCAAAAATTGCCTGTAGCATTTGGAACTCAATAAAACCACGCTCAAAAAGGTTTTAATTTTGAATATAACAAACTGTATTATTTTAGAATTTATTAATTCATATTTTGCGTTCCTTCTTGTATGCGACTATTTACCAGAGAACTGACTGTACTTTTTATCAGCGATATTCTATACTAAGAATATTTACAAACATGTTTTTAAAGTGCCCATACACATATCTAAGTAGAAAAATACAATTTCGAGACAATATATACAAGTTATAAAATGACTAGATCCACTCATCCTTTATTTTTGGAATATATTTTAAGACTAGTATAAGTAAAATTATATAAATAATATAATGCAACAATACAACAAAATATCAAAGTGCATCTTGAAAACTTACCCAGAGTTTATTTTAAATTTATCACAAACAACATAAAAAGACAATGATAATGTAAAGGAGGCATTATATGTTTAATGCTTATGTCCATATAATTTACGTCGCTTAGTTTCATTATCTTTTACAAACTGCGCATGTTGTTACATGAAAGATTTAAACAAACTAGCATCACTAGTAAATGTAATACGTTAATTCCTTTTTACTTAAATATTCTGTTTATTATGCGTTCTGTAAAAAACTATTCACTATTTATTAAGCAAACCGACATTGAAAAACCTGAAAAATGTCATACAAAACACACACATGCTTACACTTGATTACGGCATAAGTATAATGTCCGGACGGATTTATTTTAAAAATTGTAAAAACTCTTTTTATCTGAATCCATATATTGCCTGCTGTTAGTATTAAAAAAAACAAGGAGTGGAATGTTACGAGTTAGCGTAGAGAAATAAAATATTTTTGGTTTGATGACATTCTTCATCATTTTGAATGATACGATAATAAGTTCACGAGTTCGTCATAAATTTCACTTAACTCTCAAAATTTCAGCATGACCGTGTCGTCGTGAAGCACTCCCTTGCAGCCGTCAGGTTGGAATGAACTGATCGGCGCCGGCGCGGCTCAGGTACACAAGCCCGAGTTGTCGACGAGGGAACGGGCTAACACGTCGGCAGCTGCAATGTCGCTCACTTTACCCTCGAAGTGGCCCCTCACGTGGAACATGAACTCGGCTTTCCCAGCGAACTCCTGGCGGCACATGAGACACAGATGGTGCGCGTGTGTGTGTTGCCGCTCTGGTGCGTAGTGTGTGTGCCCGTGAGTGAAGTACGCCCCGCCCCCGCCCCCGGCCC
>DWLS01001162.1:0-23376 GCA_018246255.1 Pachliopta kotzebuea | reverse complement strand
ACCGTGGGCGGCGGTGAATCACTTACCATCAGGTGACCCGTCTTGCTCGTTTGCCTCTCAGATGTTATAAAAAAAAATATGTAGAAATAATGATATTATTGAATAAAAATTTTATTGAATTTTTCTGAATTGAAGATCTGTAAGTGCAAACTGTGTATTTTATACGATCAATTTTTAAAAATAGTTTAGTAATATTAATTTGTGCACAGATTAATTAAACTTCTTTTTTATAAGTTTATACAATATAAGCTCTTAATTTTTAATATCGTAACTAAGACTTAATTTAAAATAATTTTATTCATTGATAGTATACAATCAACAGCCTACGGTAGTCCATATAGTAGCTAATGAGGAAAAATATTTTTGAGAAATAAATTATACCAGTTTAAAAATTAGTAACACTGGTGGCAGGTCTCTCTTTTCGAAGACCTTTATGCTACCGCAAGTCCTTTACCAGCCGACAAACAGTATTGTGTAAACAATACTGTGTTCTAGTCTGAAGAGTGCTGTGTGCTAGTGAAGGTACTACTACCAACAAGACTTAAAACCCTATGTCTCAAGACGACGAGTATAATGTAGTGCTGTGCATTCCAAATGAACAAGCGCTACGTATTTATAGGCAGGCGTGTCACTTACCATCAGATGAATGCTTGGCTCATCTTCTTAGAAAAAAATTAAGAGACCGCAAAGAATTTGTTATAAGATTACTTTTATTCCTATAAAATGTTATCAGAAATTTGTTATAGCTTTATATAACATTTTACGGTAGGAACGCTCCTTTTGTCCTCGTCTCATTCATTTACGGATTTCATTAACTTGTACTGAAGATAGACTTAATCTTGGCCGACTGTTCGAGTCTCGAGAGGCTTAAATTAATTTAAAGAACAGAACAACATTCAAGCAGTCGAATACAACAACGGTGCAATTACTTTGTAAATTTTGTTGTGAAAACATACCTTATTGTAAAGTTGCAGAGTTGTTCAACGTTTATTTGAGCAGCAAGTGCAAAGTTTGTATGAACGTCAAAGATGTATGTATGCAGATGTGGTTGTAGACCAGATGCCCCCAACGAGTTGTGGAGCTGTTGCTTATCCGAACTAAAGTTAAAATTATTGTTGGATAATTGTTTCGCTAATAGGCTTTGAATTGTAGCAGGCGTACTGTAGACTGTGGCCGAAATTGGAGTGAACTGTTATTATTCGAACATTTAAAACAATTACGAGTTTTATAGTAATATTACTTTCTAAATTAATTTTGTTCTGTACACAACATAATAGATTATTTTAGATCAAAAACTAAATACTGCTGCAACTTAAAATGTAATAGGAATTACATGATTTAATTAACCTATTATAGATTTGGAATTTTATGAAAAATAATTAAGTATGTATATTGTACGAACTAAAATTGTATATATTTTTAATACAGACACGAAAAACTTTTTATTTAAAAACCGAAAGGTTCAGAAAATTTATATTTGAACTTTAAACACTAAAACAATTTTAATAAAGAGTTTGCAGGCCCAGCCGGTATGTTAAGACCGCTGACGTGTTTTTTAAAAAATGCTAAAGTGTTTTCATAAATTTCAATTTTGTTTCAAGTTATCACTGCGTTCGTGTTACGAAGCAGTTTTCGTACAAGTTGTCTTAATGGGTTTACTGGAAGCCGCGGCCACGCGGTAGCCAGTTATACTACTGAGACTAAGGAGTAAAACAGACTGCGTTTAAGTTACAAGATCTGAGTGGATAACGTGTAATAATTTTAACATTTATCCAATCACATTAATTACATAATAAAGTTTTACAATTTCTTAGATTCGTTGTAATCAATAATCAGTGGCAATAACAAAATGTATTCCTTTAATAGCTACGCATTACATATAACAATTTATTTAATGCTCTAATATTGTATCAAAAACAGCGAGATCTAAATGACGAATACTATCAAATTATGAAGGAGTAAATTTCAACCAAACATTTTTAAACAATAACCATTAGTATAAAATAAAAGCTGAGGATTATCGTCAAGACAGATCATTGTAGACTGTGTAGATTAATGTCACACGCAGCGTCTAAATTTATTAAACATCTGCTATAACGTGTTAGTAAACATATAGCAGCACCTGCACCTGCATTTCAAAACATTCAATAATTTAAACAAACAAATATAGTGTGTGGTCCCAACGTGTGAGAATATTAGGTTCACCCTTCAATCCCGTGGGTGTCGTATGACCCTACTAGAGGAGCTACAACCTATACGTATTGAACATTTGTACATTGAACGGTTATATACTTTGACAAATAGCTTGAATAATAAATGTTTTAAACATTTAAAAACATTGAACAATTTTTAAAACAATTATGCAAAACAGTTTTAAATGTGTTGTATTCTCAATCGAGACATAAGTATAAAATCTCTTTCTAAACTTTCTGAAGTATCAATTAAAAATCTTCAAATAATTAAGTTTTTTATTTATAGGATGATATATTATCCTATTAATATCTTCCCTTTCTTTGCGTGCGTCCGTACAGAACGGGAAGTCGCTATGCCAATTTGATGGCTGATTTGTGCTATTTTTATATATATAGCTACGGTAACAACGTTATGAATTTATTAAATTTTTATTATTTTTTTTTAGTTGCGAATGCATCGGGCAACTACTAGGTTATAATATTATTAATTCATAACATAAATAATGATTAAACGAATTTCTTTAACACTTGATAATTTAACATAGTTCTAATAAGTTTAATTTAATTTAAATATTTTCGTTTTAATCAAATTCGCTGTCTTTTATCACAAAGAAGTCTCCAGATAAACTGAAACCACTCAGACCAGTTTAGCGATCTCTCCACCATGGCTAAATGTTAGTTCCTAGAAGGGTTCGGCAAATAAACATAGCGTATAATCCATATGCACCTCTGTTCGTTGCCCTCCTTTACTAAGAATTATAATTGTATATAACAAACAAAAAACTTATTTATACACACTTCATTAGGCTGTTTACAAATATTTTATATATATATATATATAAAAAAACCTCATAAAACATAATCCACATTACTGATGTACTTGTAATAATTTGAATTAAATGTATATTAGAATATAAATAAGCAATAATGAGAGAAACCATTTAGCGCATATTAATAATATATTAAATTCCTGTATTATTAATAAAATACGCGGTTTTCGTAATTATTGGAGAATACGATAAATATTATAAATTATGTATATCACCCACATCAAACTGAAAAGTTTAATTCTTGATAGAAAATTATTAGCAGGTAAAATATTTTTATGATAAAGCCTGTATGGTGATGATATTTGTGGCCAAGACTGCAAATAAATTTTGAAAGATAAGGTAATGTGCTTTTATTGCAAATCGTTATATAAAAATAAAATTAAAACAGCTGAACCATTTTAGTTTTTACTTCGGACAGCGTATTATATTAAACATTTAATGCGTATTGGGACTTTTAAAAGTAATACTAAATAGCGCGCGCATACAGTTAATACATACGATTCTTTATTTTTTCCGACGAGCACTATATTGAAAGAAACTTGTCAACAAGCCTTCCAAATTTCTGATCTGCTTGATGCTTAATCTATGAGATTATGATTCAATGATCTATAAAAAGATAGATGTAATATCATAAGTTTGTGACAGTTTATTGACTGGGCAAATGTCCCAGAGTATAGTGTCAATGAATGGTAAATCGATTTTGAATCGCCGTCTGAACCTCACTGCAAATCGGGTGCGGACTATGAAGTACCGAAATCTCTTTAAGACAAAGCGCATTTCAAAAGAACACTCCTTGCAATTTTCGTCTATCGAACCTGCCAAATTCGGTTATTCGCATGCAGAATTCATCGTACTGCAACGTAGTACGTTTTGGTAATGGGATACCCCTACACCCTAACTTTGGAAGTAACCCCGCCGTAAACCCAGGGCAGTCGCAATGAGGTTTGTTTGTTTGTTTCGTCTCATAGCTCTCTGCGAACTTCGTACAAAGTTAATTTGGGAACAACGCTTATTAAGTTTGTTTTTTTTCTCTGTGTATGTTGTTACTAAAGTTGCTTCATTGTAAGGACAGTTTTATATATAGCAAAATGAAACATTTACAATAGCATTAAATTAAATAAATGAATTAAAAGTATCTATTAAGTTTGTATATAATCAAACAAAGGTTTTTGAGACGTTAAGCTTATTACTTAAGTGTCTATTTCAGTGCTATATCCTTGTTAAAGTTAATGTAATAAAATGTAATAATCAATATGACTATATACATGCATGTATCAGTTTTGTAGTGATAGATGATGAGATAGCATAAGTATTATATAATGTAAAGAAGAAGCATAATATTATATAATGATAATGTAAGTATTATATAATGTAAAGGATAAAAAGCCTTGAATAACATTGGGGAAAAGCAGAACAGAAAAAAAAAATAATAACTGCATGAAAAATTCTTACTGTTATTTTAACTAGATAGTATGCAGTAGTATAGTTTTACTGGTAGTATTTTTCAATTGCTGTATTTTAGCCTTTACATCTATTGACGAACAGTAGTCAATGAATTATATTGGACTTTGAACTATTCCAATTCTATGAAACCTATGTTTACTAAATTATTATGTAATATTTAATATTAAAATAAGGAAAATTATGTTTTAATATAAATGAGCGTTGTTTATGTCTAGATACTTTATATAAAAAGTGTAATTTTACAATTCGTTAAATAATAATTACATGCAATTTTTTACAAGAAATTCGATATGTATAATATCTTTAAGATATATATTTGTAAAGTTGGTTTTTTTAAAACAATTCCAGCTATAACATAGATGTTATGTTACAAAAAAAACATCATACAACTATCATTATGAATGTCGTCCCATAAATACTTCTATAAATTGCTTATTATCAATTATAACTAAAGTTCACGAGTTCAATTGATAAGAACCATGAGATTTATGTAAATATTATTAATATAATAGCATTGCGGTCTAGGAACAAATAAATTATTGAATGCGAATCGTCATTATTTATGTTAGTTATCAAGTAGCGTGTGAAGCGACGTCTTGGCATAATTATCGTTATACACTGATAAAAACTCACTTCATTATACCATTTAAATATCTATTTAAATTTACTCTACATCATTTAGTTTAATTAAGCTTATGAAAATTAAAAAATTAGATACTTAGATAATATATTCAATCTTAGAAATATCTTTGATTTTCTCACAATTAAATTGAATGTTATTACAATGTTGTTATGTAGGTCAGATTAATTCTTGTTATATACAAATTGTACTTAAGCAAAAGGAATTATGATAAATCGAAGCTGGAAAAAGTAGGTTCTAAAGAAATCTGTTGAATTATCTATTACATTACATTTACTCACATTTGAGGAATATTTAGGTGTTGTATGTAAAGAAAAGGAGAACTTCCTTTATATTGTCAAATAAACATCATTATACTTATTCTATGGTGAAAATATCTAAACAACTAATTTCTTTGTTTTGATTATGTCATTCAATGTAGACGTAATGTTACACCGTCGTTCTAAATCCCCTTCATATTGCGTGTCTAATTGGGAGTAAATTAATTTTAATTGGAGGGGTTGTTAACAGTTTTCAAATTCCTTAGTTAATATTTGTCCCTTTCCACATTTTTTTAAAAGACTAGGAAAATTAATTGATGTAAATTATATATCGGTTGTATCAAAAGGGTCTTGATGAGCACTTGTCCGGGTTCGATTTATGTTTAACCTTTGATGTCCAAACCCATGGAATTTATACATTTATCAATATAGTGAGCTTCATGACTGCGGCAATGATCGTTTAATCATCCAGTTACTCAACAAGTTTAGACAAATAACATTAGTAATAATAAAATAATTACATTTACTAACTCAACCATGAGAAGTTTGCTTTAATTATTTTTTTCCTCTTTTGGGAGTTTTAAATAATAGTCAATGAATTTCTTCAAGTCTTTATATGTAATAAATTTTAGTTTTATAAAGAAGGGTTAACAAAATTTATGTTATACCATATATACATAAAGGATCTCTGTTCTACTTTGAACTTAAATTTTAGTATTCCGCAGCGTTTCAAAGGCTTTATCAGAAACTCATTCACAGTTCTAGCTGCACGTCTCTTGAAATCCTTCATCCGATAACAATAGAAAGGCTTCATCTAAATAAAGTTTTAAAGAAATCTGTGCCAATTTTTTAGCTCAAAATTCTGGTTCACGATTATTGATGTATTTATGTATTTGTCTTTTATATTTGGAAAATTATTCTTTAATTTGTTTTTATAACGTGAATGAAAAATATTCCTAATACCATATATTATTAAATAATTAATGATAATATTTTTCGATATTGTAATTGCATCGCCTACATTTATTTTATGACAAAAGTTTGATTTGTAAGTTTATCTATCCTATTCCCTTTTTATATATAAATAAATAAAAGCTTTTAAATACAAAAATGGCTTTAATATTTAATACTGCATATTAAGTTGTACAAATTGGAAAGTATTTTGCTGTTGCGCAAACTAGTAGTAAATTTCTACGTAGTAACAGAAAGAACATTTTGTTAAAAAATGGTAAAATTATCATTTCATACATTATACGTTCCCTTTCATAATCTAATGGCAGTATCTAGGTAATATATTACCATACCATTTGCAAGGATAACAGAGCTAGAATGAATAGACAATTTTTTTATCACGTATATTCCATCAAGCCATTTTCTTATAATTTTACTTTTCCCTAATATTATTATTCATGGCTTTTTTTACTCTAATTTCCTCTTTGAATACTTATGCTATCTTGTCATCTTCCATTACAAAATCTGTACATACACATATGTTTATATAGTCACATTCAAATGTTCTTATCTCTATTATTTACTCTTATACATATCCTTAGACAACATATTATAAACTTATTTCTAACTAATTCACATTTTAGTAACTCGTTTAAACTATTAGTACGAATCTACCAAGCCATTACATTCAGTTATTTGACTGTTTTAAATAATTAAATTGTTTCTGAAATATCGATTGTCTATCGAGAAACTATAACATACGCTAGAAAATGTTATTCATGTAGTGCAAGAAAAGTTATCGACCAAACGGTGCAAGCAATGTTTACTAACAAATAGACCAAAAAGATCAATACGCATGCGCAAACTCCTTTGTGTGCGCGGCTATAAATATGGCGTCGGGACGCCCGCCCGGTCCTGGTTACGCAACACAGTTCCACATAGAAGCATCATCTTGACCACTAAATATGTTAATCACCGTAATTTAGACACATAAAAACATCACTGAACACATTCAAATTATAATTATATACATATATCTGCAGCTAGTATATTTACTCTAATCGGAATTTATCTCCTAAGATTAGATAACTTGGTATTCATTTTAGAATAAATAACTAGTCTTACAAGTTTCACGTTACTTCTGATAATAAATAACGCAGCTTCAATATTTTTTTTTCATAATAACAATCTTGGGTCGGAATACACATCTGTTAGTAGTACATTTTCGGAAAAGGAATTTTAAAACAATATTTATAAAATTGTATTTACTTTGTATAAATGTTTTTAAGTTAGAAATTCTTTGCGAACAATTCGAAACTCTAGGTAAATGTAAGCGGAAAACATTATTCAAATTTATTCAAACTCTTCTTGTCGGACGTTGGGCTTATTAGCAATTCCTATTTTTTGCCTTTGTCTTCAAAAATAAAGGTCGAGCCATTTTGTTTCTTTTATAAATTATTTAAATAGGTGAACTAGTAACATAATTGTCTATTTGTTGGTGGGAAAGTTAGGACCCTATTAGATGAAGCCTAACGCCATCTATCCAAAACCTTTGGAGGCTTCTGCTTATGAACTGAATGCTGCGGGATGTAGCTAATTTTTTTAACACACTACTGAGTTTTTATATAAATGAACGTAGTGTTGAATAGTGTATTATTTTCATTATTAATTTTGTATTTAATTACAACTCTAACAAACATTTCAATTGACTTCAATATTAAAATCAAAATTTTAAACTCACCCAACATTTTTAATTATATCCAACTTAAAAGGTTCTTGTGTATTTTTTTTAAGTTTCATATCTGCATAGATTTTCATGACATTTTTTAATTAAAAAAATATCCATCATACATATGCATAATTTGTCAAAATATATATTATAATACATACAATATATTACTTTCTTAATATGTAATGTAATGTTAAATAAAAAATAGAAGTGTAGTAAAAATTATACAGATATTTCCACTTAAAAGTGACCATAAGCTAATTTTAAAATAAATATTGTTTCAAGGAAATTTTTAATATATAGTTTTATCATTGTGCTGAAAAAATCGTGTTTACATTAGTATGGAAAACTTTTAAAATATGTTTATTTTTTTGCTTATTCTACGTCCCGCAGCATTTGAGTAAAACCTGTTTCCCGTGTAAAGCCTTTTAGGAAGAGCATCCCTTATTTCTGTTCGTCTCTTTTGTAGAATGCTTACAAAGGTTTGTGAGACTAAGACAGCTTGATATTGCGCACGCAAATAAAAGATCTCTTAAAAAAAAAACCGTTAGCCATGTTTGATTTAATTCCAATATACGTACGTATCCAATACTTCATTAACTTATTAAACTTCGAACACGGAACTTGAAAATTCACTTTTTCCAATTCCCACGAAGTTACTTGTTAATTAAGGTACTTTATTATGTATAACCAAAAAAAAAACACAGCAGCTTCAAAATTAAAAAATGAAAAATAAATAATGGGCAATTACGAGTCTGCAACAAACGTCGAAAACTAAATGAACCCGGCGGTTAATTGAACAGGATGCACAGAGTTTTTAATAAAGTAATTAACTAAATTAAAAAAGGGACCCAAAACATTGAGGAAGGAAAAAACACAGAAACAAATCTGTTAAGACCTTTATTTTAATTAGTATCCAAAGAATGATTCTACCTAAGAGAGAGATCTTTTCCGTTACTAATAAATTTCATTGTTTGTTATATGATTTAAGATAGGAGTAGTACCAACCTATTATATATCAGATACTATCTAATATGAATTCATATTTTTTTGAATACAAAAATATATACAGTTTTATGACAGTACTATTAATACACATTTTGTATATTTTATAAATAATTATAGAGACTGCAAATAGTTTGTATTTCACTGCCATGTATATTTTACATTTCTTATTACCATATTACTCTATACATGTTTTGTAATTAAATGAAATGAATGATTAAGTTACTAGGTTTCATTATCCAGAAAATCAATAAGAAAATTATAAGCTTGTGAGTACCAAAGAATTTTTTAGTGAAACATTCTTCTAGGTGAAATTATGTTAATATAAATTTTTATCAGCATTTTGAAAGGTCTATCTCTACAAAATAACAGAGAAAAAAAATATAAATGCAGTTACATTTCCCTCCTGGCATTACTAAATATATAGACCTTAGATCATTATTAGTATATTTATAAAATTTACTTTGGTTATAATAAATTGATTGAATTGAATATAATATTTGATAATTTACAAGGAAATAACTACATGATAAAAAGACAAAAGTGCAAACTGTTTGTCTCTTTTTATACAGCGTGAGAGCTATGAAAAGACTTAACATTAGGAATAAAATTAATTATGCAGGCGTATTTAAGCAGACTAATATAGTAATATCTTGTATGTATACATACTTTTTAAGGGGTGTAAGGGGTCCCCCACAACACCTACCGGGACCCAAGCCAATTTCACATGCTCGTAATGCACTGTGCTAGTTACGAACGGGGCTCTGGTTCCTTACCGATCCGCACTGGGCCAGGGTGGTGGAAGATGGCCCTAATCCTTCAATTGCTGAGGGAGACTTATGTCCAGCATTGGACTTCTATCAGCTGATGATGATTCATATTTTTATTAAGTTTTGATGATATACTGTATGAAACGGTAAATACTTTGTTAGGTGGGCAATGTAGCTAATAATTTTTGCTGTAATAAAGTGCTGACAAGTATTTTTAAAGTTAGAAGATAATATTTTTATCAAACGCTCATAACCTAGAATATAAACTATTTCTATTCTTTTTCTTATTAACCGTTAAAAGATTCATTTATATCAAATCAATCTGTTTTTTGTACATTTCTTCTAAAATTTTCAACTATTTTAAGCGTAAGATCAATCGAAGGCCGTCTAATTCTGATCTCGTTAGAGGCCTCTTTGTTGAACGATACGAAAAGAGAAACAAACTTTTAAACTCGCTGTATAATTTGTATTGATATTATTATTTTTTTAAGGTTAAGGATCGTTTCGAAAAATTCCAACAAGAAATAAGCGGTTAATTTATTTTGACGTTGCTTACTCCACGGGAAATAATAAATATGTAATTATTGTTAATGTAAACATTTGGCTTAAAATCTTAAGTTTCTTTACTTCTTTAAATGTTTAATATAAACAAATGACTTTGTTTTTGAATCCTCTTGCTAAAATTACTTAAAACTTTTTTATCTTTTTATTTGAATGTATGGTATAAGATACTTTTTACATATTTCTTGGGAACATATTCCCCAAAGATAGCCACAGTAATTAAAGCCTGTTAAAAATATTGTATGGTTACTTTAAATAGGTAAATATGCTTTATTGTAGATAGCGCCATTATCATTGTGCATAAAAAGAAATAAAACAATTATATACAATAGTAAAACTAATTTGATTCTCTTCCATATTCCTTATTTGTATTATAATGTACTAATATTTCTAGTCGTATAATTGATCTAATATTTTTTTTTAATGTAACATATTTCACAAGGAATTCTTATATTCAAATATAATAGAATTTAAAGTAAATAACATGTTATGGTTATTTATTTACAATAGTCTAACTCTTGAGCTCACTCGAAATTTGTGGCAATGCGTCATTGAACGGTGAAGCGTGGTAGCCAAGAATCTATCATACGTAAACACTCATACTGCTATAGTGGCAAATAAAAAATATGGATGGCATACAAAAAATGTTAACACCAATCATACACACAGTATACATTTGCCACGCTAACAAAATTTACATTCATATGTTATAATAAGTGTTAACGTACCTATTTCTAACGATATGGGGATCCCGTGTCTATTTTTCGACCTTCAAAAGTTCAAGCAGTTTGAATGAAGGCCAATAATTGCCACCTGCTACAGTGCGACGCCAGTGACAATTTGCTAGCTCGATACATTCGTCTCTTTCTAACACAAGGCGGAGGGAAAGAGAGGGCTCCCGCCTCCAACCCCTCGTGCAGTCTACGCGAAATGTCAATGAACCAACAGCGGCTTCGATACAACACTTGCGTCCGGCGCTGCGCCCTTGAATATATTCTAAATATAATATTTCTAACTTGAATATCATTACATTTCAAAATCTAAATGGAAAATTACTCAATAATTAAAAAAAAGTTAAAAATCAGTCTATTATTAGTAAGTACTATTGACGGGGACAATAAGATAAGGTCGTTACAGTTAGAAAAATTACTGGCATAACTAGACTTAACAACTCAAAGAGGCAAAAACAATGCGATGCAGTGTATATAATCTTAACTATTCACATCTTGATCGTCCCGTCGCTTCGAGGATTATTTCTTTTTAAAGCCATTATTATGGAGCGTCGTCCATTCAATTCTTGTAATTCCAGTGAACTTATGTGAGGAGAGAGTGACCGACATTGCAAGCCAATAAACTGCATGAGTTATCCAACATTCACGTGACAGCTGACACCAGATGAGGCGACGTGGGCCGACAGATAAAGACCGGAAAACAGTCTTCATTATTTTTTTTTTAGTTTCACGTTTTCGATCAGTAATATTCCGTCTATATAAAATATGCCTTAATTGTAAGTAAGATTGTTGTAAATTAAATAATTCCAATTTTTGTCCAAGCATTCAAGTTATCTGTAAATTTATGACTATTGATTGAATATCATCAAATTTTGCTGTGATATTTATTTAGTTAAGCAAAAATCTTTTAATTATTTATCCAATTAGTAATAACAATACAAATATTCGAATAACTATGTGTAAATGAAATGCTCTTTTAAATTAAAGCTCCACAGGTGGTCAATGGCGAAGGTTAAATTTTTATATTGTAAGTAGGTGCTTATCTAATTATAATCAACAAGTGATCTAAAATTTTAATAATTTTTTATGAAAACAAGTATAACAAAGCTAAAAAATGTTAAAAATCTTCCGACAAAATCGTTACTTTTTTATATCTTTATATTCATCTAACTTACCTTGACAATAAGTTAACTTAAACAAACTCGATTGACCTTCAAATATTGTTTAATAATCGTCCATGAATTCATAATACAAATCGAGTTCAATCTTGCTCCACTCAAGGAAAGCCTGATAAAGATGTCTATTTCTAGCGATGGTCTAAATGGATAAGGACGTAACTGAAATTTTTTCTGAACTCAATGTCTAATTATTTTAAAACGTCTTTACTATTCTTATTATAACTAAATTCTTAAACAGAACCTTTTTAGAATTTATAAGAAAACTGTATGCGCCGTATTTACCACAAAATTAGCGATTTATTTTTTAGGAGTTCGTGACAATCCTATAGCAATATAGTATATCACATCATTATATAAAGTAATATTGACTGGTAAATACAAAACGAACTTCACATTTGGTAACTAAGGCAGGAAATATACTTCGTTATTAATATTCATGTTATACAAGCATCTTTCCCTTTACTGTTTAAATATTTTATGATGAAATTTAATTACTTACTGGTTTATTACTGATTATATGTCTTAGTATAAGATTGATTGATAAATATTTACCGTAATAAATTATTTTTATCTAAATGATTATTAAGGCCAATAATTTTATTATTACTTTTATTTCTCAATAGCTTTTACTTGCCGTTACAGTTATTAGTATTTTATGTAACATGTCTTCTATCGAATAATTCCTGTTAAATTTCACTTACTCCGTTCTTTGCGGAGAGCGTAGCGTAAAAGTTCCATAAATTTCTACTAGATGTCGTTACTAGTCAGTTTGTGTTGAAGAAACCTGTTTTGAGTTGGGAGCTGTATTATGCTCGACTCCCACTCTCACTCGCACATAGGCAGTGTCGTATTTGTACTCATCGTGAACACAGCAACACGCACACATCGATGACGTGTACGTGAATACAGTTCATGACGTTCGTTGTATATAAGCTGAACGGTTGTGTGTATCTGAAGAGTCGTACAAGAGCTTTCTATACACACATGTAAAAGCTGTTTTGTTTGAAAAGCCAACGCGATAGATGGCGTTTGGAAAAGTAAAATAATTAACTATAACATGTCTACCTTTTACCAGCATTTTATTATGATAACTATTAAGATTTTTTTTATTTCATAATTCATGGCGATTATTAAAAGGAAAATATCTTTAACAGCGGTTCGTCGTTATTGCTAGAAACGATGTTGATATCTCTACAGCCTTTATTAAACTAAAGACGAGTGCATTACAAATATTACTGTATTCTGGTTTGAAGGACATTATAGCTAGTGAAATTATTAAAGCATGCTTGACAATTACAAGTATAAACTAAAAAGTACAATATGGTGCACTATTCATAATTTAACATTAACTATCAGGTGTGTATAGTTTAGATCTGGTGGGTTTGTGAACTAAAAAAACGTTTTACAAATTCACCATTTTAATTTTCATCTAGAAGAATAGTTTCAAAAAAATAGTTGACAATAAAAATAATAATGGCCGCCGCTTTCGAAAATTTAAAATAGTTTGAAAGCAGCCATTTTGGGTATTCGTATCGATTGGCAGGAAAAAATCTATTGTCGTCGAATAGCATTCCCTATTGGCCCAGTTTTTATAAGAGGGTGACACCTCACCGTCAGCTTTCCCTATTTTTTGTCGTCAAGCCCCTTTTATAAATGCATCTCCATACTTAAACAGTTCAGATGAAACTCTACCCTCGAATTATTATAATCAAGTATTCAAAACCGAAAATTACTAAACAAAAATAGAAACTGTGTGTTTATTTCATACAATTAGTACACATACAAGTCTGATAAAACTAACACGGGTAAGTTGCATTTAAATTTATTCATATATCTATTAAAGTTACAAGAAACTTTATATTTGAACAATTTAACTTGGATTTTATTCAATAATTTGAATACAATTTCTTTTATCTAATAAACTATAAATACTTAAATAATTTATCGCAATTAAGTGGCCTAACAAAAAAATACTAAATTAGGAACTAAATAGGTATATTGTCTGAAATTAAAAGGAAAATATCAGTGTGTTTTTTTAGGAAATTATACTATGACTCAATGTAATCTATATAACACGTTTTCTTCAAATTGACATATTCAAACTTGAGAGTGCACAAGGTTAACTATGTCTTTATTATTTACCAGCAAAGAGGTTGTATAGGTGTCTATACGGCTTGTCTGGAATGTTTCTATGGCTTATACTAGCATAGCCCGCCGTCTAGCAAAATTTAGTGTACAATGGCCTTTGTATATAGCAAGACCAGTAAGAAAGGTTTTGAACTTATCTTAAAAAATTACTAAAAACAAAATTGCCCTTTCCTAATCACCTTTTTTGGTTAATTCTTTTAACACAATGTATTAACTTTATTTATAATATTTATCAAAAGTAAGTATCTATCCAACCGTTAAATTTATATTAAAATATATGTACATTGTTTAATTATTTAAATTTTTGTTTTTTCAACCTATTTACCAACAGCGCCCAACGGAAAGTTCAACCTTGACATTCGACGTTTTATTATAGGTGTTAATAAATCGATTTAGATGACTTCTGTTTTACAGATTCTTACTTCAATTTACCTCTTAATATTTTTTACATTAAATGGAGCAAGATTGGAGTTGATATTGAGACAAAGTAACAATTCACATCATATATATATATATATATATAGTACATAAACAATATTGAAGCACTTTTTTATATTAAATATCTACTCGGAATTAAAAATTTTTGCAATGCTGTTTTAAAGAAAATATTAGAATAATTTATAGTACTTATTTATAAAAATATATTTATATATACAAAGGATGTAAGGAGTCCTATACAAGAACTCACGGTACCGTAGCCAACCTCTCCTGCTCGTGGTGCACTCTGCTAACCAACCAAGGCTTTGGCTTTACATTAACTCCTATTGGGCCAGCGTGGTGGGAGATGGCCCAACTCCCCCCATTACTGGGGGGATCAATGTCCTGCAGTGGACGTCTAACGGCTGATGATTTGATGTAACCTATTTGTTAATGATTATATATTATAATACTATAGCGACGATTATATTGTATATATTTACTGTAACATTTTCATTGCACCATGTATTGATACAAAAGTTTTATTATCATAGGAGTGTCACAAAATCTATAAATTATAACTTTAGAAAATGAGTGTTTCATAAGGAAAATCGATCAAGATGTTAATCAAGTTGTTTTTAATCATTAATACCTTTAAGAAATCTCATGGATATTCTTCCCCGTTAACTTCTTTTCCTTAGCTTACTCTTAAGTAAAGATAAAACAGTTTCTTATTGTTACAAAGGAACTTTGCTTATTATTTTGTATTCTGATTAAACAAAAGGATTGAACTCGATAATAAAGCATTGTGAGAGATTGGCGAAGAATATCTTTCGGGCAACGAAGCATTTGCCTTCTCTGGTCATTATTACGCTGCTTAAAGGCTTCTAGAGCGTTGGCGTAAATACATTTGTTGCGAAACCCTTTCAATTAATTCTGTTCAATTGTTTGTTAAGTAATGAGTAATAAATTAAATATAAAAAATCAATGAGGACAGTAAACAGGTTAACAAATTACATAACCTTTTTTATAATCCACTCTGAGGATATCTTTAGCCGGAAACATCAAGTCACATAAACAGCATTTCATTATAAAATTTTTCCAGTGCTGTGAAATAATAATTTCATTATTCATCTGCACATTTAATAATTTTAATATTACGATTATAATAAATGTTTTAACACTATTCCTATTTACTGGTTACTAACCAGTTGGTATTACGGGCGATCATTGAAGATTTCTACTTATTTGATATAAACGTTCAACGCACTCGCCGTCGTGGTAAACAACCCAAAATTATTTGACACCGAGGACCTCGTTCACCGAAAGGCCTTTCAGTCGTGTTAAAATACGTCAAGAAGAGATTTATAGTCGGAAATTATACCATAAATTACGACAAACTGTGACATAAATTTACGTTAATACTAACAGAATAAGACAGACAGTGAGAAGGAATTAAAACAACCAGTTTCACATGCGTGTTTCAGGTCGTTCTACCAACAATATGTCAACGTAATATCCCTTATCTCCTTATCATTTCATAAGCCAGAATGTTAAAGCGAGCTAGGACATTTTCATATCGTTATAGTTCTGACAGATTATTTTCGTCCCCCGAAACGGGCGATAACATCAACCGATGTAGTGGAAGCGACCAGCTATGTATATGAAGCGCTATAGCTTCCTTAGTGCGAGTACTGGAATCTCGCTTTACATAGCATGATATTAACTGTGGTGTGCATTATCATCTGTTTATTTAAGGTGAGAATGTTTGTATGGCCTCTTGCACTTACCGTGATCATTGAACGATATCGTTTCAATGTACATATTTATTGCGTACATTCATTTGAACGTATAGCTTATGTATGTTTTAACCGCGTTCGATTCAAAAATTTACACAATTATTCGCACTTTAATAAAAAAGGAAACAATGCATAATATTTGAATATACAACTATAGTGTATACAACTATAGTATTTACTTAATAGACGTGAATTATATATAAAATTTAAACGAGACTTCTGTTTTTTAACTATATTTAAAATGATGCGAATAGGAAAACTAAATTTACATAAGGCCGTCAATCGTAGCCGTCGTATACCAAAGTACTTATTTGTAACAATGATCTGAAAGTTATGTAATTAATGTAATCTACATAAATGTATATGAGCAGTAACGCCCATAAGAGGAATTAAAACTCATTAACATTGTAATGCGGTTGCATTTAGCCGTTTTGGGGTATATTAAAGTTAACAAGGTTACGAGGAGGCAGAAAATTGAGGCGCTGCGTCACTGTTCACACGATATGACGCTATGAATATTGTTTTAATCCTTCACGGTTTTCATAAAACTGTATCTACGTAATTCACAGACGTCTTTAACGTACCGAGATAAATATTATTCTATATGGATGCGGTATACTAAGATTTAACACCATTTACATAGAAAAATCCATTTTATAAATATTTTTAACAAACTTTATTAACTATGTACACGGATAATAACTACAGAGTTCAATTAACAAGTACATAAGTAACTAGTTATATATACATAAAGAAAGAATACAATGGAAGTACTTTGGAATAATTAGCAAACCTCCCGTAAGCGAATTACTTAATGAGATGAAAAATATAAAGCCTCCCACAAAAGAAATCGTGTTTACTAAATTCGAGGTACAAATGTAACCTCATACTATATACGGTTATTAAGGCGGAGGCGCGAGCCAGATCAAAGGATACCAAGGGGTTAAGGTAAAATCTTAGGCATTTTAGCTTCTACTATTAATAAGACTTAAAGTAGCTACGTGTTTTCTTTGGTACGTGTAATCACATTTTCTTTGTAAAATTAGTGTTTATTTAATACACATTCTCTTATGAGACCCTTCACGTTATATATTTATCTATTAAATATACCTCTATATTGTTTGAAACAATTACAGTAAGATTATTATAAAAAATGATTTACGTTTTATCGAAAGGATTACGGAAAAAATATTATTAATATATTAAATACATAAACTACATACTGTAAATTTTGAACTTATCTATAACAAATATTACCTTCGTTTTGATTGTTAGCTACAAATAAAAAGAAACATTCGTTGTATTGATATCTCTGGGTTTGATGAACTAAGACGAAGTGATCCTCACGAGACATTTGAATGATAGTAGAAGTCTGTGCTGTATAAATTATAAAATGCAAATTTAGTTTTTTTTGTTCTTCAGACAGACAGACAATATAACTTTAATTCTCACGACATCCTCTCGGAGTATTCTTGAGATACTTTGTTTACATTTCTATTTGAAATCATCGTCTATTATATCCTTAAGCTTACATCTTTCATTTTAGTACAACTCTTGCCTTTTGGTAAGATTTTGGTAAGAACCTTGTGTTTACTAACTTATTTTATTTTCTTTACTTGCATAAATATAACCAGAGAATATTATCTACATGTATTTTAGATTAGGTAAACATACGGAATATTTATTACATAGAACCTGCTCAATTAGATTTAATACATCACATTTGTTACAATTTATATTTGTTTTAATAACATACTTTTAAATTTAATTAATGCTGGGTTTACTTCACTAAGAAGTAATATTTATATTGTAAATATTTAGCAAAAAACGAACTCTTAAAGTTACGGGAAATTTCAAGTGGACATAAATAAAGGCCGCAATATTTGGCGGTCCCATCTCGACGGGCGGTGGGTAACCCGCGTTCAATTTTACATAAACCAACCCGCACAGGATTTAAGGACTTACATCTAAAGGACAACAGTCCAATTTACCTTAAAGGATGACCGAACAACATTTTTACATATCAATAAAAGATAATAAACTTTCGGTTTACCAAAACAAGTCTTATTTTAGAACGACACTTATTACAGCTCGGGAAGATGTTTGAACTGAAATTTCTTCGCAAAACTGTACTGTCACAGCATCAGTTTTTGGAACAACTTGGATTAAATAAATTCTTTGTTCGTCCCATTTGTCGGGTACAGCCAATCAAATTTGTTTTTAACGACTGTTTTTTACATAATCATATGCAGCCAAATAATAACGATCTGTTTTAACAAGCGAAACGTCTTGCATGCGCATTTTTTATTATAATTGATCAAAGCCAAAATTTAATCGAAAAATTATAATTGAATTCATCATCATCATCAACAGCCTGCGGCAGTCCACTGCTGGACATAGGTCTGTCCTAAGGCCTGTTTCCATAATGTGAAGGCATAATTGAATTATTGTAGTATTTTTAGGTGTGAAGAGTGTTGACATTTCGTCTGCATTTCCTTTTTATGCGTCGTTCGCCCGTTGATTTTCAATTTTTCCTAGCTAGTTATCCGGGCTCCGTGCAGGGAAATAACCAAACCATTTGGGAATCGGTACCCACCTTTACGCCTTAATGCAGCTCAAGAGATTTCCCCTTGTCCATTCCGTACCATACCTACATCGCTACACGGATCACGTAACGTAAGACGCGATGGCTTTTCCTTCGGCTCCATTTGTCTACTCTAGAGACATATTATACTGTGTACACGCGATACTAAGAATATTTTGCTCAAATATAATCAGGGACACGAGTTTTGTCCAAACAACTTTCTTGTTTTTATCCAATGTTATGTGAATGAATATTTGGGACCGCGCCGACCCGACGGATTGCAAATGTTTGGTTTCATATTGGATGGGCCCAAATTTTCTGAAGCAAAATAAAAAAATAAAACATACCGCGGCCCTTTTTTTTTTGTTAAAAAATAAAAGTGAAATCCCTGCCTAAACAAACCTACATGCATTTTAATGCGCGGTTTTTTTTTTACTTTGCTAAAAGTAATATATTGATATTGTTTCTTCTTCAAAGGTTAATTCAAATGAAATAATAATTGAAGAGTTGAAAAAAATTATTAATTATTATACAAGATTTTTTTGGCATATTAATATTTTGGAATTAATATTGTAAGGCATAACTTTTTGTAATAAGTCATTATTAATGCAATATTTTTTTTAAATCTCTTGAAACGTTTTCCATACTAAATGAAGGTATCCACCCTCATATATCTGTAAACAAGGTAAACGGTACCCAGCGGCCATCGGTGCCTCAATAATATAAAACATGCGCCCATATCACCTCCACGTATACCGGCAGTATCCACCCCGCCCACGTGTAGTGTGTATACACATGTATCTCCACGTATCCAATAGTTCGCATTAGATACCTGTCATTTCAGATAAGACGGGAAAAGCTTCCCTTACTCGAAGAATCCACTCTGATCTTTTAGATTGAACAGATGTGGAAAAGTTATTACGGTTTATGTTTATTAAAATATTATACAGTAATACAACGGATTTGTGAAATAGAGTACGTTTTATTTCTCATTATTATATACAAGTAAATATTTGTTCATAAACAAATTTTCGATATTAAACAGATGTGAATTACTTTAATAATTTTCTTAAACCTTTGAAGAAAGTATAGAGATACAGGGTTCCTCTAAGAATATCTAATACAGAACGTCACGTTTCTATCCAATGGCCTCCTTCCGTTCCACTTTAGCTTGAATAACCTATCTTCATGAAAATGCATTATAAATTAATATTTGTGAAAAGCAATGACTAAAAAGATTTTGATACTAAATTTTTTTACGAAGTCTGTGAAGAAATTAAATAAAGCGCGTAACATTGTTCTTTATAGTACCAGTATAGTTCAATCATTATTACATTATATATAAAACTTTATTTTACAATTTTGAAGCCATAAAGTTCGTCTATATTTGATTTGATTAAAACAATTTTTTAAAATAAAATTTTCTTTGACTATGCCTAATAGAGATATGAACATGTGCACGTGAACAAAATATATTTAAGGTAAAAAAACAAGATCCCAATACACAGGGAACTTTCTTCGGGATTGATCAAATATCCTAGTGTTACTTACACGTAAATTCTCAATTTCCCTATTCCTTTATACCTCGACCTTTTTTGGTCGTTCTTAGCTTTGAAGAAACCGGTGAGGTTGAATTATTTTCGGACAAATAGAACCTTGTATCTAATTTATGTTAGTTACAGGAAATTTCCAAAAGTATTAATACATTGAATTTGTAAAAAAAAACTTATAAAAATAGCACACAATCATGTACATTTTAAAAAGATAGTAAGAGGTCTGTTTCATATAAAAGTGCCTACATACTTTGATCTAATTTAAAGACAAAACTGAATCGTATATACTATCCTAATCAAATAAATGATCTAAATTAATGAATTGTACAGTTTCCGACGCAGATGGAATAAAACTAATCGGGACTGAACCCAATTACTATAATTTGATAAAATTATCTTTACAGCTTCGCTTTAAGTTTATATTCGAATCATTGTAAGTACTAACGATATAGTTTTGCATTAATTTTATGTCTTAAAGTTTAAGGATAATGAAAACACTATAGTATTATTATCTTCACTATGGCTAACCTATTAGCTTTTGTATTAGGTATGTTACACATATTATATCAGACCCTTTCCGCTGTTATTATAAAAAATTGATATTTATACTTAAAAATATTTACAATATACATTTAATTGGTAATAATAACATTCCCTTACGTTGAAAAATTTTAAAACAGAAAGTCCGTAAAAACTTGAAACAAACTCACAGGAACCAGTATTTACTCTCAATGGCCAACGTTTTTCTCAAAACAGACATAAAGGAGAATTGACCTGCATTATACTCCATTACGAAGTTTCAAATGGGTAAAGTTTAAAGAAGTGGATTCGCTGGCTGTTATCTTGAGCCGTTCCCCGCGTAGCTTTTGAACTTGCTTTTTAAGTTAGTGTTGAAACCATTTTTATAAAGCTGAACTTAACAAAAGCTTAACTATGTTAAATAATTATTGCGAACTAGATGTTTAGTCTTAAAATCGTTGTAAAGTTATAAACACCCTTTTAACGCTTATATCAAGTAGGTATATAAAGTTAATAAACGAAATACTTCTCAATGATGTTCTTGGTGTAAGTTGCTTAAATTTCGTGAATTCCTTTTTATATATTAAATTGCATAAATTAATTACTTAAAGTTAACACTTGATGATTTTTACTTATCGTAACGAAGCAATTTGCAAACATAACTATGTTTCAATTTGTATGTTCAAGGTTAAACTCAACATTTTAAAATATAGAGTAATGTGATGCTACTAGAAAAGCAAGTTAACCATCTCCACATTGTTATGGGTGGGTGCAACATTTACCATCAGTTGATTCTCCTATTCATAGTGTCGAATATAAAGAAGATGGTTTAAACGGCAATGTCTATATCGAAATTGTGATCTATAACTTAATATAATTTCAATCACAACACTAAAATAACAAGGCCATTCCACATCACTAGCCTTTGTGAAATAGTAAGGTAACCTATTGTTACTCCCTCCCCTCCACCTCTCTGTACCATTGGCATGTAAATGATGAGAGCCACGCAACAGCGCTCTGACAGTTATTTATCTGCGATTGGCTTCGTTTATACCATTTTGACAGACAGGTTTCCAATTTCGTCGTCCCGTGTTTACATTAATTACGAGCATAAAGCGGCTCGCCGGCCGGGCCAATTCCAGTTTAAAGCCCCCAAGACCCCCCTCACCTCTCCCCTCTCTTTCCGAAATCGATTTAATTTTTGCGAGGTGACCCGCGCTGATTGCTACGTATCGCTGTAATCTTTTCGTGGAATAAGCCATTGGCTGTTTAATTTTTTTTTATTACAAAGAAATCGGATATAGACTGTTTTTTTTAAGTTTTCGTAAAGGTGCATACATTTATTTTTATTTTGATTGTTTAAATTCATCAGGGATACGACTGGACCAAGGAACCAAAGTTACAATTTAGAATAAGGAATAAGTCTTAGACATAAATAAATCAGAATAATTGTACGTACAAATATACCATACGAGTTTATTTATTTTATTATTTAATTAGTAATAGGTAATATAATAAAACTCTTTAAAAATAATAGACTATGTAACATTGTAAATATATTTGCTTAAGGAATTTATATGAATGTAATTTTGTCTTACATAGCTACGCATTTATTTTAGTAGGTCTCTGTTCACGGAGACTGTTTATGAAGGGACCACCGCGGGTCTCATTTCTACCGCTAAACAGTAGTGCGCAAACATTACTGTGTTCCGGTTTGAAGGGCGTTATGGCTAGTGAAATTACCGGGGTAACGAAACCTACTATCTTGTGTAGAAAGCTACGAACACAATGTTGTATAGTATACGATATATTGGCGTAATATTATATACGATATATATAATATTACGCCAACTTACCATACTTTTTTTTGAACGAACGATGCCTAAAAAGAATTGATTTTTTTTAATAAAGTGATCACAGAGAGCTTAATATTTAATTAAGCTAAAAGACTGTCTAAATTATTATTAAATTATGCTTTGTAAACACAGTTCATGAATAAACAATATATAAGTTAAACAAAAGCGTTAAAAACATTTTTTTTTTTT
>DWLS01001161.1:0-23406 GCA_018246255.1 Pachliopta kotzebuea | reverse complement strand
TGTAGTGCCAAACACGTCGTCTACCAGATGGAAGTGGAAGCGACGAGACGGTGAGAGGCACCACGCTCCGAACTAGGCAATGGTCCGATGACCCGAGAGGAGCTTCGACCCATACCCGAATGGGTTCGGGGCGAGAGGTCAGCAGAAGGTCCAATAAGGAAGGCGAATGGTCTTCCACATCCGGCACACGTGTAGGAGAAGGTAATGTCGGGAAGGTAATGTCCGTTTATATTAAGTATACTACTTATACTAAGTAATGACGGTGGTATTAAGAGGTATAAATATTTATACTTATGTAAACTCCGCAGCAACATCATAAAGAAAGCTCTACTTTGCCGGAATGTTTCATTCCTTACAGGCACTGAACGCCATTAATATGAGTAGGTGAGTATTTTGGAAGAGCTCATAAACGTTTTTAATTTGTTCGTGGGAACTGTTTGAGGCCCCCCGAAGAGATGTTTGCGGCTATTAAAGAGCGAGCTGCCATTACATGAGCCGTTAGGGCCGAGCTCGGTACGTGCAACGAATGTTGACAGGATACAACGCTCAAGAGTGTTACATTGTTAAAACCGACCAATCATTTACCAAGCTCTTTAAAAGATATTAATTTCATATATTTCTTTTTATATAGTAGCAATATACTTCGAATAAATAATTACTTTAGAAGTATAATATTTGGTAAATGTGAAAATTTAGTTATGTATTTAATCGTATGAGAGAAATCTAGATGACTTAATTAAGTTATTAATATGTGTTACTCTATTTTCAACGAATCATAAATTAGTTTAAGGAGAGGCTATTAATAACAAGATTGTTAAGCCTTAATATATCAGTGGTAGGGAGGGGCATACAAACTCTGTGTGGCTTCGAGTGGCATGGCCGGCCCGGTTGCGGCGCGCTTGATAAACGGTCGGCGCAAACTGAATGCGAGCTTACCTGACACGTTCGTTATCAAAAAATATAGAGTACTATGAGTTTATTTTATAATTTTTAAACAAATTTAATAATAAGAAGCTTTTAACTAGCATTTTATATAGTGCCCCGCCTATAAGTTTTCGGTTCCGTAAGTTAAAAACACTTTAATTTTTTAATTTTTAATAAAATTTGAGTCTTTTTTGTGAAAAAGCGGTGTACTTATAAAACTGTAAATAACCGGAAAATATACATATATACCAAATCTTAATGAACTATAATTGAAATAAACAAAAAATATAAGTAGGTTGGGGATGCAAGCGCTTATATAAGTTTTATCTTTAAAAAAACTACGGATTTCCTTGTATCAAAGACAATATAGGTAAGTATACAACGGACATAAGCCTAAGGAACCCATATTTTTTTAAATTAACTAAACGAAGAGATGAGCAGGCGCTAACATGATGATTAATGATATTCCTAGGCATAACGATGATGAGGCTAGTTAGTATGATTTACACTGTACAACGGTAAACGACGAGAAAAATGTTCTGCTAGTCGTCTTGCTAAATCAGATGTTGTCCCGTTACACCATTAATTACACTAGTCAAAACGAACTTCAAACTTCAACATAGTAATGTTTGCTCACTACTATTTGGTGGCTGAGACAGAAGCTGTGTTCGTACCACAAACCGCTGTTTTCGTTTAAAATCGTATAATTTGTTTTTATAATTATTTCTTTGAATAGTTATGTGTGTTCTATAAATAATATATTGAATATATATTAAACTATTCTTTAGACACAGCACTCATGCAAGAATGGTCATCAGCGGTGCCAATGCTGTTTACATCGTTGGTACCTTCAAGCACCTTGGTGCCGACGCAGATTTTAAGGTAACAGAACTTTCTGTATAGGTTTTTTTTTTCAATAATTTATTTAGATTTAATATATATTTATTATTAATTTTAAAAAGTTCACTTACACTTTATCAAAGAGGGAAACGACTTTCATTTGAAATTTTCACATAAATCAGATCAAGGCTTTTAAATGGAGTAGTTTGATTCAGTGATCCGAAGCCCGTCTGCCAAGATGTAAGGGTACCTCCTCTTAACTTAATTGACGTACGATTACCAGTACCAATGAAATATTGGTAGTAGATATACTACGTATGCAAAGTTAAAGTTTTAAATTATTAAGTTTCATTAATACGTACAAGAAATAATTATTATTTCTTTTATTTTATTATCGCAATGGCTGTATCTGATCATTCCATGATGATTAGCTTTAGTAAACACTATTTGTAATAAAATTTCTATGTCTTCTTTCAGCTGTACCTCACAACGAATGTGACTCAAGCAGATTTCAACATGGGGTACACCATGACGGGGACCTTAGAGCGCGGCAGCCGTTCAACAAACACCTTCCAAGTGACACATTTCGCCGTTCTGAGACGCTGCGATCACGAATCCCATCATCTGAAAGCATTGTAAAATTAAAAGAAATGTGATGTTCATTTGCAATCATTTTTAGTTTATTAATATTATAATTATAATTTGGTTTTCTGGCATTTCTATAGTGTGGAAAAATATAAAGAATCTTGAATAGAAGTACAGGGATCTCTGGAGAGGTAATAGTTTTTGATATCATTTATTGTGTATGCTTCTTGCTATCGTTAAAGAAGCAAAAGCGTTGAATTACAGATAACAAGTTTTGTACTCAAATTTAAGTAGTTTTTAAAGTAATATTTTCAGTCTTTGTACAGGTTTTTTATTGTTTTAACCTTTTAATAATTAGATACTTTTTGGTTTACTCCATTTACGCAACTATTACACTATTATTGAAACTAAACTTTTCGATTTAATCGCGTTTTTTCAATTATATATTGCCCAACATTTTGAATGATTTACATCGTCTATAATTGCGAGAGGACTGAGGTGACAAATGTCCTAATGTCATAGTTATTATTGAAGTTTTCAAGTAATATTTGATAGCAGTCCGTTATCCTTAATGATCCGATTGTCTTGTAGACTCATCTTAAGTAACAAGCAGTAAAATTTAGATTTACTGAAACGATGTCTCATTAAATAATTACTAGCTTATATTTAGTAATATCTTAAAGTTGCGCTAGTCGTTTAGGCTAATTAAAATATTGCAAAGCGATAATGTGATCTAATAAATTAATTAGTGCTCCTAGTTGTGATGAAAGTGTGTTTGTTTATTCTGTAGCAACTCTTACTAGTCCCGATTTTTGTAGGTATATACATATAAGTATAAACCTGTAGTGATACTTAGTTTAAAGACAGTTCTCACTGTGTATTAGATTAATGTATGTAATTTTTAAAAATATTACTTTATCATTTTTTTCGGTACCATTGGTAGAGGTCTTTGAAATAAACTGCACGTATAGTGTACGTGTGATTTGAACTTAATAGGGTAATGTACTTTTACTACTTAAAATAAAGAATGAGGAGTCTAAAGTACCTGCTTGTCCCGATTATTAATGCGAGGCTGACGTTAGTCCATTGCGTATTGTGTTAAGTATAAGCTAAAGATCTCATCGATAAATGGTTTTACCGTTTATTTAAAAATGGCTGTGAGCGCGTTTTGAAATGACCGAAGCCCCTTTGCGCTTCGCCGGATAAAATAATAATTTATAGGGATATATTGACACTAACTGAGCAGCGACCGCACGTTATGTGACATAGAAATATCCCACATATTGCACAACGGGCTTTTTAAAAAACGTCCATTTGTAACAACGATGCAGTATGTCATTTAATTTTCTACATCGATGTATATTTTTTATAATTATTGTCTTGATCACTCTGTTACGTCTTAAATCAATATGAATTTCTTAAGCTTTGTACATTTTCACTTTCTTATAAATAATATGACGTATGTATGTACTTTTTTGAAGATCCCTTTTAATGACTAATTTCAAAGTGAGTTTTCGTTGATAAAAATCGCAAGGAAACTAATATGTTTCAAGAACAACGTCTTTCGTGAACATATGACATATGTTTACGTGCACGTGGCCAATGAGGGATATAAAGGGCCTTAATTTCCCGATCAGGAAGTACATTATGAGAACTGTTATAAAAAACTTTTTTTTTAAATATTTCAAATAAACATGACAGATTTTAATGGCTCCATTAACTTAAAGTAATGCTTTATTAACTGTAACTGAAGTACAGGAGCATTATTAAATTATAATTAATAATTAATGTATTTGGTATATTAAATTTAAGTAACTTAAGAAACGATCTTTGAAAAGTAAATTAATAGTAAATTTATTTTTAATATTATTTGCTTTAATTTGTAATTTTAATAATATATAAATGTCCTTTGCCCGTAACAACTTATATATAAATAACAAAAAAACTAGAGTAAAGACTTCTTTTGGTATTAAATCTAAGTAATGTAAAGCTAAGAACAACACAAACGTCCAGTATCGCACTCCCTCCAGTGTTTACACACACATTTTTTTAAGCAAAGGAAGGGGTTCTCCATTCTCCACTTTGTCTATGTATAGATAATTACTAGAGGCGGCAGTAACTAGACGCTAATTTCCCTCGATATTACCACTTTAAAATTATTTACATTTTCCATTATGTGTATTAAATTATTTGATTGAAATTGGTTGTGATGTAGTACATTCTTTCACTTATTTTCTAACGCTTATACGCTTCCTGTAGAAATTTTCATCTTCTTTCTAACTAGACGTGTTAGTATGTATGTTTTGTAGTGATTGGGCATTATCTAAAAAATCGTTAGATATGGTAGATGTAGAATTACTATAGAATACTTCACAGGATGTTACGTATAATGTAACTAAACTTATTTGAACAAAACTTTAAAGAAATTGTAAATCTTCTGTAGTTTTCAAACCTTATGCACTTTACTATCTAACGTCACGTACTATCTAATAGTTATTATATACAAAAAAAATAATACTTGCTATATCATGATAATAATTTTGATTATTTATAAAGGTGTCTGACATCTTAAATGAAAACAGTTGTTTTTTTTAAAGACTTTCCATTCTTAATAATTTTATTTATGTAACTAATTGTATTTAGACATAAGGCAATGTTTCGAATTCATTGTGTTGTAATTTATTTCTAAATTTAGAATAGTATGAATTTTAACGTAATGCAAGTGCCAAAAGACAATTCTAGGGAGCTTTTAATGTAAGTCTCAATTATTTTTTAAAGTGTTAGCGTAAAATTTGTATATAGTTGCTTCATATTTTATTGTTGTCAAACGTGTATTGAAATGACTCAATTAAACTGTATTTGGTAAAAAGGCGTTTAATTAACCTGCAGATTTAATTACGTTTAATTAAATACGATAATTTTTGTGAAATGTTTGCAATCAAAATTTCAAAATACCCAAAAACAAATTAGCGCAAATTACAATATATACTTAAAAAATCATTATTTAGATAACTAAGACTAAATAGTAAATATCAGCAATAACATATCGTGGCGAACAATAACTAATTTTGGCGAATAAAACTTAATACGGTAATTTTATGAATCATTTGATACAGCTTCTATGTAGTTCGATACAACTAGATACTATTATTTCATTTAACTTGTTAACGAATGAATCCTCATCAAGCAATCGTTTATCTGTAATGGGACAAAGCCAAGATCAGTGGTGTAGATAAGAGGCAATATGCGACCGATCCAATAATTATAATTTTTGAATTGAATATTCGCTTTCAACATGAATTATTAAACTTAAAGAAAATTTTGCTTATTTATCCAAATTTATATTTTCTATACTATTCATCGTTAGATAATAAATGCAATACTAACTAAAATCTGTGTAATCACACAATACAATATATCAATAGAAACAACTATGATTTATTAATTTTCTCATTTGTTTTTTATTTCCACATATGTTTATCTATTGATCAAGACAAATCTAAACAGAAAGAAATTAAAGAAAAAATAGTTAAAAAAACGTGTTATCAGGTTTTTTTATCTCTATTCATCTGTAAATATAAATTAGTAAATGGCAAAGGAAAATGAATTTATATAAGAAATCTTTTTTGTACAAGTATGCTCCTATCTTGAAGTTTTTCACTGAATACAATTTGCAAAAGCGTCACTTGCCTCCTTTTTAGTTTAAGTCAAAAGTACAGTAACGTGTATATATATTTAAATACTTCAAAACAGTTGCGCTGACACACTTTTTCACTAGGGCCAAAGATCATCATGTAGGTAGGCCAAACGTTATTAAAAAAAACCAACACTTACATTTCATTTTGTGTAAGAAATACAAATAAGTACAAACATCTTTCGAACAGAGTGCTAACTGTTAGGTCAAAAAAGAATGTCAAATTATACAAATACAATGAATTTATTTACATAATACTCACTGTGTACATTTTAACATCATAACAAAAAAGCTAAACAGTGGGCACGAAATATTTAGAAATTTTGTCACGTGATGGTATGAAATGAAACTTTATATATACACAATGTACTTTTAACTATACACAGGTCAGTGTTTCTGCGGTTTGGGTTTCTTTTCCACCTCTCGCACAACAGCGATGGGATTACTTGCCTACGTATCAAGTTTTATTTATATAACATTACAGACCATCATAAAGAACAGAGAAAGAAATACCATTTAGTTATGTATGTTTTTGTCTCTTCAACACTGCAAATTAAATTTAATTATGACTATAGTAAATGCATTGTTTATATCGTCAAGTGAGGTGATAAAGAAAAGATATAATAGGCCCGTTTAATTGCAGAAAATGTAAATAATCTTGCAATATATATTTAGAGTATGAACTTAACAAAACTTGTGTCAAACACAATTTTAAACTATAAGGTGATTGATTGGTATGGTATTCATACAATTTAATAACTTTATTCTTACATAATAGAAAAAAAAGATATATGCAATTATAATAGTAAGTGATAAACCTATACATCGTATTACGCTAGTCGCTTAAAACATGATGTAAAATCTCATCAATGCCTATTAAAATAGAACAGTACATTAGTGTTTAATGGCAGAAGTAGGCATTGCTAGATTCTACCCAGACGATCTCCGACTAAATTTACCTACCACCTAACAAACGTTCTCCTTCAGCCGCTGTCACCAATAACAAAACAAAATATTAGCATCTATGTTACCCCTAAAATCATTACAAATTAACATTATTACATCATTTGTTACAAATGCACACTCATACTTACGACGTATTTTGTTATATCGATATTATATAAAATTACATAATTTTGCTAAAACAAAAGAAACAAAAATTAAACAACCATATTAAACATTTTTCAAAAACTATTTTGTGTTAACTTATATACATACTTCCATTTCTTACTTTATATGTATAATCTGTGAAAAACACACGAAAAGCGTGAACTCAAAGTAGTAAAGTAAATAATAGAGTAATTATTATAATTAGTATATTAAGGATAAAATAAATTAAATAGTATTGTAAATAATATCAAAAATAATTAATATTTATTGCGTCTTTAAAATGCTACTCTGTAGAAACCGCTATGGACTATATAATATACTCACTACCTACAAGTGGCTTAGTTGGATATCGACATTCAGTCAGAATGGACTTCACTGGCAAGGTCGTCTTAATAACGGGCGCGAGTTCTGGTATCGGCGCGGTTTGCGCGGTCCGTTTTGCAAAGGCTTCAGCAATACTCTCTATTGTTGGGCGAAATATGGAGAATCTGAAAAAAGTTGCCGAACAATGCGAAACAGAAAATGGATTACAACCATTATTAATATCAGCTGACATAACTAAAGAAAACGACGTAAAAAGGATTGTCACAGAAACAGTAAATTATCATGGAAAAATTGATGTACTGGTGAACAATGCCGGTATAATGTTGCTGGCTAGTATAATGGACGGTGTACAACCACTCGATCGTATCATGGAAACGAATATCCGTGGAACTTATATGCTTACACACCAGGTAATTCCATACCTAGAAGCTACTAAAGGAAATATTGTCAACGTGTCTAGTGTCCTCTCAACAGTACCTTTGACCACTCTAACACCTTATTGTATGTCTAAAGCCGCTTTGGACTCTTTCACTAAATGCCTAGCATTGGAATTATCAAGCAAAGGAGTGAGAGTGAACTCCGTCAATCCAGGCCCAGTAAAAACGAACTTCTTCTCAAGAGCTGGCTTAAGTGATGAACACATAGACGCACTTCTAACAGGCTTTGCTAATTCTGTGCCTCTCAAAAAGGTGTGTGAAAGCGAAGACATAGCTGAACTAATAGTATATCTTGCGAGTGATAAAGCGAGTTGTGTTACTGGAAGTTGCATGCTTATTGATAGTGGTATTAACCTTGGAAATATTGGCTAATCAAATCAAGCAGTTGTTTAAAAGGAAATTTAGTAAAATTTCCATAACATGTTTGTCAATAATTATTGAGTAAAATTAAGTTCTATCGTCAATAAAATACATATCTATAAACACCGCGTACTGTTTATATTAAAGTAGAATGTTTGCAGCGGTTTTGTTACCTTACAATGTATACGTCACAACTTTGTTGATGAAGTTGACAATATTCATAACCCCGATAAGTTTGTTTAAGAAACAGCTAATTTTCTGGTGACGTCTCACAGAACAAAGGCGAGAAATTTAAATTATGTTAAACTTTGTGAAGAACAATGCCTTCCGGAGCCCGGCAAAGGATTAAGCAAGGATGTTACGAAATTCTGAAACGTCTTTCTTATTTCATTATGAACAGACTTTTAGCGGCGGAAATTTTTGGGTGAGATTCTCCTAAGGAACTGTTATTTTATAAATATGATAATTATTTTAGTTATCTGATACTCGTTATTCCTCCCCAGGTAATTTTGTGTTATCTCTGTGTTAATGTCTCTAATTACCGAAAATTAATCGCGGTATTTTGCTGACACTGGAAATTAATATTAAGCCAGTTGGAGTGTTTATGTTCAAGTAATGTATAAATATAAATTCGTAAGGAATAAATGTAATATTGTTAATTTGATAAATAAAATAAAAAAAAAATTAACAGATTTTTTTTTAATTCTGAACATGTAAAGCTATCAATTTATTACGCGACTTAACAAGTCAATTTATAAGGCAGGGATGTAATTTGCAGAAAGAGGGGATTTGGCGGCACAAATATCCTCGTTAGGCGCCACGACTGATTGTTATCAGCGATTAATATAATTCGCAAATTTATACACGACGAACGTACCCTGGCTCAGTTCTATTGTTATTGGACCAAACCGCGACTTTCAATTAGGAAACACCGCTTAACCAGATATTGCTTCGTTTCCGCCCTTGCTGGTTTCGCACCGCGCTCCGCCGATTCCGATATTAACTTATTTTACCTTCTCATTAATTCCCTGTAACTTTGTTATTAGTTTTCACATCCTTATTGCCAGTCAAGTAAGATGGTAATATGAAACAATATTTTTTTTTTTTCAAAATAAATTTATTTTCATATATTGATCATCATACAAGTCATCAATTAAATTTTTCTTTGTGCATTTATATTGTAATTTAATATATATCATAGTAATTCATATTAAATACATAAATGAAAATATTCAACTTTTTAATAAATTTTGTTTTTTTTTTACATTTACAATCTTGTTTTGAAATAAGTGTAGTTAAATAAAACGATAAATTTTCTCTACACTTATTTTCTATAAGTACTTATTGAGAGACTATATTCTATTTGAATTCTAATTCGATTCCGAACACCTCTTAGATAGAACCATTACTAATAGTGTTGGTAATAAACATCATATTCCAATATAAATGAAACCATACACACAAGTCACTGTTATTTACAAAATAAAACGATATTACTTATAAATTTATAAATAAACGATAATATTAAGGAGATTTTAGAAATATTCGTTGAATATATCAGAAGTTATATAGAATTTACGACACAAGCTCCTATACAGAGGATGTGCTCTAAGCAACATCGACGTAAACCACACTTGCAAGTTCTAAACAGAAAGCAATTTCAAATGAATTGCACGGCACGTGTTTGAGATAATGACTCTTCTAACATTGAATCGGCAATTATATGCTTCAGTTACATGTTCACATACCTGTCTCCACTAAAAGATATTAATGAATTATTTAAAGAATTTTATGATGCATACTTGAAATATCAACAAGTACATTATAGCCTCGCTAAAAAGAAAATTATAAATGTACATATATGTATCTGAATTTCTGTGTTCTAGATATTTACATTAGAGCCAGGCTATTATAGACGAGCTCGATTTGATAAATAGATATTAGTTACTGAGTATTTTATCGACGGCCTTATTGTAGTTTAATGTCATGTCCAATTATATTCAACCCATAATGGATAACAAAACCTGTTTACGTTTAAACATTGCTTGTTAAGTACATATAACGTTAAGGAAATAAAAAAAACGTAATAGAAAATATGGTAAAACACAAATATGAACATTTAAGACCATAGCAAACATTACATCCTACCCACGGGGACTATCAAAGCGAATATGACTTGTGGAAAACAGATCACTAACGTCTACATTCATGTACATACACAACTCTTTCATATTCATTACATGTGGACACTCTTTACAATATTTTTATTACAACACGGTGTATTATATTTGTAATGGTAAGATAAAATAGCACAAAAACAAACATGAGGCGGTCCCTATTTGCTGACAGTTATTTTAAAAGACTTGAGGATCCCCGTTCACTACAGAAATATATAGGGTTTTGTACACCCCTGAGACTGCTTGCTATTTTACTGGACATTCACAGTTTTGTTCTTACTGTTAACTAAAATCAAACTCTAACCCTTGCACAGTAAGAGTTAAAATACTAAAGTAAGTACATTGTTTGAGGAAAAGGGCTTAGCAATAGAACGCTACTATTTAAGAACCAACAGATTGGTTCACTTGTAATTTGTGTTGCGCGTGTTTGGAATAAACAAGCGATCGAGAGAACACAAGTCATCAATAGCACAAAAGCAATTTTTAATCTTTTTCAAAATTAAACATTAGAAAACATATAAAAACTACAAAGTAATTCAATCTTTAAAACTGACTTAATTATTTTTCAAATTTTGCAGGTTTTTCATTGTTTTAACTCACTTTAAGACTACACACCCAATACTATCTATATGAACTTTGTTCATATAAAAACAAAATTGTAAATAAAAATTGAGGTGTTCAAGGAAATTTATAAACATATATATAGGAATTTGAAATAGGACTAAAAACAGAATTTTACTTTACTTCTAGAACAGATTTGAACAGATGTGTCAAAACAAACATACGTATTCTGTGTGCACCAACGTCTGCCAGCAGCAAAAATTAATTACACGTATAAGTAAACATAATAAGAATAGCCTAACGAGAAAAAGTTAATCAGTAAGTAACATAAATAATGTTACTTTTATGCTCAGGTTGTATGTAATATCAATAGATGAATAAGAATGTCTACGAAGTAAAAAGAGTTGTATAATATTATTACATCCAATCCTACTCTCGGCGTCGTTTCCAATACGCAGCGATATAAACAATAAAAAGGAGGAAAGCATGCAATCATATTTTATCGGGGAGCAGCTATTTTTCGCAGGCGGATCCCGGAGCTACGTAAAACGCCGTGTTAACAATAACAAGTCCCGAAGCGACGAAACGTACTCCTCACGAGGAGTTCTACTTGCAATCGTGATTTTTATTCGCCAAATCTTACAAAGGGTTGCTACCGTAATATGTCGAGTAAGATTATCGATATTTATCGCTTATATGAATAGCACAAATAACAAACGATTTAACATCAACAACAATTCAAAGAATCAATGAAATCAAATTTATGAAATGATGACGAAAAGAAAACGACGGGTTAGTAAAGGAGATAAAAGAAGGTCAGAGAAGAGGTAACAAAAGGAGAAGAGAATATATAAAAGTTCATTAATATTATATATCTCTTATAAAAACTCCTCTCCTTCACAGTTCATGCTTTTAAACTTTACCTTAGCAAGCAATATGGAAGGATCGCGAACTGGCGTATTCGTAAAAAAATAATTAAAACCATTAACTATTACCAAATTTTTAAATAAGTTAATATATCTTAATTAACAAGCATTGGAAATAATTAACAAAAAGTTTATTTAAACCCCTTTATTGTAAATGTTATACCTATAAAAGCAATTATCATCAAAATATTAGGGTAGAAAATTCAAATAAACCTCCCACAATATCCACGCAAGGTTTTGTACAAAATAATGAAATTAATAGTCATGTAATTTATATCTTTTTAAATACATGAATATATATTTATACTAAATAGTTAAGTTTATTAAAAGACATAATCTACAATGATTAAAAGTATATATAAAAACAACAATAACAGTAAACAACTACAACCGACCCGTCTCCACATAGGCGGTAATAAAGTAACTCGTACACAACTATGAACGTTGAAGATTTACTGTTTAGGACCTACGCGTGTTCCGACTTATATATCCCTTTTTTATAAGTGGTATATGAAAAATTTTACTACACTTGTTATAAAATATTACAATATTTTATATTTATGTGACGTTTAATAAAAATTTATTATCATCAATTGTATGATGTAAAGAAACAATTTTAGCAACAAACTCGCGATTGTACATATCTCCTATAACAATTCATTATTAAAATATTAGTATTAGTAAGTAAAAAATCTATAACGAAGTGTGTACATTAAAAATTATCATCATCACCAGATCATTTGCTGGTACAGGGCCGCCATTTGAAGACCATACTGTCATGACATACATCGGCCATCAGTCCCTCGAACGATATGCCATAACCATTGCTAAATAGCAATACTGGCAATCTTTTGGCCTACGATAGTCATGATCTTAGTTTTACTGATCTCTAATTCACATCCGACACCATTGACTTTACCAAATTTAAGAAGTATATACTTTTAGTTATGGTAAATGAGAGAACAGTAAAATTTTTTTTAAGAAATCTTATTTTTATGTTATTTGTAAAGAACGGTTTTAACTTTCATTAAACTTACAACTACTTAAGCACATATTTAGGTCTTAATTATGACAGGTTAGTAAGAGCCAGGTACCTGTATCTAAATGTAAGCACCTCTCCGCTGGAGGCGATGGCGCAAGCAATAATTCAATCAAACGCAGCTTAACAGAGCACCCCGTGTTTACCAAACATATACCCTTATCACGAAGCATTGACGACGTTATCCTTTTAAGACGCTCTAACTATATTAATTATTACCTTCGAAATAACTTTAAACTCTATCACAGTAGCAATAAAGTTTTTTTTCAGTTTACACGCGCCGATTGATTTACCAGGCTTGCTTTACTCGGTTGAAAAGTCTCTAGCGATGAAGTCGTTCACACTTTTCGCTGTTTCGATTTACTGGATTGGGTTTGGAGAATGTAGAGACGAAGAAAAAATTAGTAAAGGTATCATATTTCACTAACTAGCTCATTCATATTAAAACTTTAGATCTCTTTTTTCTTTTAAGTTTATTTTTCTCACAAATGTATTGACATAAACTCACAAATTAAGGAAGATGCATTGCCGGGATACTGAGACTAGGTTTCTTCATGACACCCTTGGGAGCTGTAACGGAACCGTTAAAACGACGTCGAAAACACCTTAGAAATTCTTGGTGTCCATAGCTAGATTTACCGTGCCTTAGCACGCAAGAACATTTTCATCACAATAGAAGGATTTAGTCAATTTCTTTCGCTGTCGGTTTTTTATACATGAACGTTTCCAATATTGTTATAACATAAACAATAAAACAATAAAATTATTATTCTTCAACGATACTTAACTTATGCAGATACGGCTATTGTAAAATTTAAATAATACTTATTAGTATTATATAAATTTAACTTTTAAAATGACTAAACATTGTTAGTAATTTTAATTTTTAAATTTAAGTCTATAATGTAATTTTTGTAATGTTCCATTGATATTACTCCACATTTTTATTAAAATTTCTTCAATTTTTTTCTACCACAAATAAATCTCTGCTTACAGGAACTTTCCTACATCTATAAAATAAAAGTTCATGGCTATAAATAAACTTTTTGTATGTCACATAGGTTGTTATTGGCCAAACGAAGTGTACGAGCCATGTTTCGGCGGGTGCGCGGAGGTCTCATGCGATAACCCCCGAAACCACCTGCGCCCGTGCTACCCATATTGCGAACCTGGTTGTGTGTGCGGTGAGCCGTACGTACGGGACGATCGGACACATCAATGTGTACTGCCCCAGGATTGTTCACCGTAAGTAGTCCTTAAAGCATTATTCGGTATGTATTTTAATCTGATCGGACTGCTGGTGGGTCTCTATTGCCAAGGACCGTCTAGGTAGGTTCCACCGCAGCTTCTTTTGCAGCAAACAAACAGTACTCTGCAAACATTAAAGTGCGTCAGTTTAAAGGGTGTTGCTAGCTTCTGAAATAACTAGGTTAACTATACTTAACACCTCATGTCTCAAGGCGATGAACACCATGTGGTGTGGTGAATATACCATCTAAACCAATGCCATGTTGTTATGGCCAAACTTTCTATCAGGTGAACGCCTTGTTCATTTCATCATCTCGTCAAATAACAAAATACTAATTATCCCAAATCGAGAACAACTGAAAAAAGCAAGAAATTTGAGCAATGCTTACGAAATTGAGGGCAGTAGGGGTTCTCAGCAACAATTCACTGAGCCCAAGCCAACCTTACCTGATCATGGTACACCCCACTGATTAACAAACCAGGCTCTGGCTCCCACCAACCCGCATGGGGCTACGTCGAAGGAGACCCAAATCCCTAATTATTGGGGAAGGCCTATGTGTAGCAGTGAACGTACATCGGCAGACGATAATTATCAAAATTGAATAATAGTATCCAATAAATTTTATTTTGGAAGATTTGAGAAAGATCTTGACAGCTTGTTCAATTGTCTAGCTTTGAAAGAGATGAAAAAACTTTCTGTCAACTTAAACAATATGTAACTACTTGATTTCAGAACTCAGATGGGCATTCCAGTTCCAACTAAGAGGGTCGCTAAGCCGCCGATACCTAAGTACGTTGTTGCAGGAAAAAATTGGAGAAGTCATGGAAAACGTGATGAAATTTTAGATGTTGAAGATAGCGTAGGACCGCCAAATAATCATATGGACGAATTTAAAAGAGCATCAGAGGTCTCTCGTATGGGCAACTATTTTAATATTGTAATCGCTCCTCCACCCATTAAAGCATTGCAACCTAGGAAATTACTTCATAAAGACAATTTTCGATCACCTAATAAACAAATAAGTTAAATGGAAAGTAAAATAAAGATATTATTATCATGTTTTAATTAAGATTTTCATTCGCTTCCTTTTATTTCAGTAGATTTTGAAAAGTCTGGTTGTTTGTGCAAAGTAAGTAACAAAAAAGAGCAATCAGTGAAACAAGCTATAACTTATTAACCTCATAATGACTCAAGTTTAAATCTATGTAACACTTCATAATATAGACACTGAGTCCATTTTTAGTCTCTACTATATAAACAGCTGAGTCTAAAAGTATTCGAATGTTTCAAACTCGTCCCTCCACTTTTATTTCCTGTTAATCTTGTAATATGATAAAATATATTCATTTTATTATGTACTCAGTAAGCTCAAAATGGCATAATTTTTATTCCTATCTGTACTAATATTTAGTAAAAAAAAGTACATAACAACCATTAAAAGTTATAATAATAGATTTATAGGTCAATAGGTCAAATAGGTCAATGTTAATGTTAAAAGCATAAATTATTTATTAATGGTTATAATATTGTGTAGCGGTTTTTCCCAGAATTTTATATCACAAAAGAATAACATAGCTAATAAAAATCAACAGTTTCTCTTAACTATACATTTCATTTTTATTTTATTCGTCCATTGTGAACCCATTAGTAACCTCAATATTCTTTTTATCAACAATCTTTAAATTGCTTTGATTAGCGAAATCGACATTGTCGTAAAATGAAACGCAGGAGTTTATCTCAAACCTATCGTACAAACAACATGGATTGTAACTGAACATCATAATGCGGACAATACTGGTACTGGGCTTTCTACTATGTAAGATTTTTTATTAAAATAAATCTACAGAATTAGAAATAATTACTGAATGACTAACTGTACTAATACTATTTCAAATTATAGATAATGTAATTACTTTTGCTACAAGAATAAACAATTACGATTATGAAGATGTCGAAAATAATAAGAGGCACACACTCGGCGACGACAGGAGAAACTGGAGGAAGAAAGCGCTGCTGAAATCTATGGATTCTGATCACAAAGATTGGGACGACAGGCGTAGACTGGAACAAGATAACATGAGATATTCGGACGACGATAAAGGTTTTGGCGGATTAGATAGACAACGCGAAATGGATCTGCCAGCAAGCTTATTCAGAGGGCAGAGACGGTACGACGATTTGGACAAAATAATCTCCGGATCGAACAGTGATTTAACTCGCCCATCATCCTACCTGTAATAACGTATTCAGTAATTAAATTAATCTATGTATTTGTAATTACATAATTTATGGATTCAGTGTGTTTTTTGCAGAGAAAAAGATATGGATAAAAAATCTTTATCTATATCTATGAACTGCGAACGACTTCATGAAAGGTAAATTTTTTATTTATTTCTTGTAATTATGTGTTTGTTGTCGGCAAAAAAAACTTTATTATTAATATTTTAAATATTAAGAGGGTAATAAATAATTATTTCATTACATAAAATTATTTTTTACATTTTTTAAATTGTCCGAACTTTTAGATACGAGCCATGTTTTGCGGGGTGCGCCTCAGTAACTTGCGACAATCCTCACGACCGCCTGCGACCCTGCTACCCGTTTTGTGAACCTGGATGTATATGCGTACATCCTTACGTCCGAGATGATAGAACACATAAATGCGTTTTGCCAGAGGATTGTACTAAGTAAGTTAATCTATTATAATCATAATTACTAGTGAGATGATCAAACTTAATGTAACTAAAAAAATGTAACGAAAAAATTCTGTTGGACTACCAAACAATACCTCAGTTATCTCATTTGAGATCTTACTTGTAAAATATATATCATAATTCTGATTGAATTATAAATTACAATTAATTATTGTGAGTATAAAACAGTTTTAAACTTAAATAATAATGTTTACAAAAAGACACCCAAGAGAAAGTCGATTATAAATACATGATGAAATTTATGATACGTTTGCTTATTTTGCAGGGGCCTTAAAGGAATACCGGACTTAGGCGATGATATTTAAACAAGTCATAAACTCCATTCTGTCGTGAAATGGAATACATAATCTAAACTAATAATACAAATCAATTTTCATTTTCTCTTTTATAATATTTAGAATGTAAAGTAAGTACATATGTAGATTTTAAAAGATTCGGTATAACATGGATTATTTTATTGACCCTAAATCTTTTAAACGCTGTTTTTGTTCAATATTATTGGGACAAATAGACTAAAACAGATTTGTTCCGACCCAAAAGGTGTTACGATTATTTCTACTTGTACGATCTCTGGGAATAGTTTTGTTTTGTATTATATTAAAATATTTTTTATTGATAATAGCTTTATTGTTTTCATTTATTTATTAAACATAAAATACCCTATGATTATAATTAATACAAGGTTGCACTTTAAGCACAGAGAATATTCAGTTAAGAATTTCTCGTCTACGAATAAAATATGCATTATTTTGCCTAAATAACATGCAACAGTAAAGAGCTTTGCTGATTCTAATAGGAAACAGAAAAAGAACAAGCATTTCCGAATTTGAGAGTAAAAAGCTGATTTTTATCTTTACTTCACTACGTTTTCTCTATATTCTTCATAAAAAAACGTCCGTTCGGTGTCCACGTTCCATGTCTATGATACCAAGTTCTATGTGATATAACCTACGGTTGACACCAACTCTGCTATTAAAAATCATTACACATTTCGAACTTTAAATATTTTAAACAACATTTTCTGTCCATGTTATAAAAGGTTAAATAACAGTATAGTACAAAACATTAACAATCGCCTAAAAAAAATAGTCTAGGAACATTCGATCAAATTTGAAGCAGATTGGCACTGTACACAATGCTTGCATTGTATGAAAACAAAAAGTCGCTAGGAACTTTTGCTATTGTTTCTTAAACTTGCTTTAGTACTTACTAGTTACTTTATCTTATAGTGTTTATAATAGTAGTTTCGCTTTGGTGTTTGTGACGTTACCATAATTGTTTATTATATAAAAAAAATTTAAACATTACAATCACAACAATCGCCTCTAAATTTACAAAGAAGTTGTTGGCAACACTTTATATAACTAACTGACACGTAGTTAAAGTTAATATTAAAACACGAAACCATCAACTCAACCAAACTATTTGGTACAACGAATACTTCTCAAGTTAGTTGTTAAATAATGATATTGTATATGTATAATTTATACCAATGACTATTTGGTTAATCTTGGTTATTGCGGCTGTTCCAATTTCTGCTGATAATGCACAATATGGTAAGCAATTCATGACAATTTACAAATAAAAAAAGTTAAAACGTACCATTAATAGAAAAAATAAAAAAGCGAATTAAAAAAAAAACTCATGTACTTAAAGAAAACTGGTACTATTTTTGATGTTTGTTATTTTTCAGAGTGTGGCGCACACGGAAGGTTTGAATACTGTATCGATGATGTTCCTGGTTGTATTATTGGATGTCATTGCCACCCTGGCTATTATTTTGATACAGATACAAAAATTTGTGAACCCAAGTATGCAATAAATAGAACAAAATTCATGGATTATGTTATAAAAATAATCGTTGATATTTATATATATATTATTTTTTTACAGTACAAAGTTATTGCAAAACTATCGACGGCAGTATGTACTTGAACCTACAAGAACTCCGTTAACGCAAATGGACTATCCAGAAGTAATTGAACAAGTTACTTCACTTCCAACTGTCGGTGTCTTGGATGATCACGTAGACACGATTGCTCAAAATGCTGATGATCTTGGTGATTGGTTGTACAACCAATTCTATAAAGCTATTGAAAGTCAAGTTATAAATAAAACAAACGAAAATGTATTAACCAGAAGAAGCGGTAAAGGTCCCGAAATAAAAATTATAAAAAATAATAGGCGCAGATATGAAAGGAAAAATTTAAATCAAAGAAAACAAAAAAAAGACAGTTTACGAAGAAAGTTATTACGCATTACAGAAGATGACAGTCTGTTTGATTCGGACACTGAAACTGATAGCTCAGACACATCGAGCAGTAAAGAACCAGCAGATAGCAAAGATAAAGAACATGGACACAAAAAATTCGTAATAATGAACAAGAAACCAAAGCCTCCCTTACCATCTTTTATTTTTTTACCGAATATGGAAACGCAATTTTATCCCCCGGTAGGTTTGCCACCACCAATTCTCCCTATGTACCCTATGGTACCTGTACCACCAGTAGTTCCAGCTTTCCCTTTTCCACGTAAGTATTAATATTTTAATTAATAAATACGATGGAACTAAATTTATAATGACTTTTTATAATATTTTTCAGATATATCACCTGACTGTGACCAAAATCAAACAATTACAGAAACTTCAAGCACGTCTTTGTATACAACTTCCTCTATAATAACAACTACATCAAAAAAGTCTGTTACTACAGAATCTACAACCGGCCATATAACAACTGCTTCTCTAACCTCAATTAATACTGAACCAACCGAAGATAATAAAAAAAAATTACTAGCATAGTAAGCAAATAGTATAGAATATATATTATACAATGCAATTAAGTTAGTTTACGAAAATTTTAACAATTTTTTTAATAGTTATAGGAACAGAAAACGGAAGAATTTGGGTAACAATGCAAATGATGCTGTAAGTGGTAGAATAATTTTTTATTTCAAAAAGTGTATATAACATTTTGATTTCATAAATAATGAAAAATAATTTTTTAGATTCGTCGTTTACGACAACTCGTTCAGGATTCTGCATTAAAAAAACAACATAAAGCGCGAACTTTTCCTAAAGACGTTACGAATCGTGAATCCATAGAAATAAATGAATCATTGCAAGTCGAACCCCTCAGTGACGAAGACTACCCGCAAGAAACTAATATAAAAATCAAATCAATCGAAGAGGATAAAGCAAATTTCAAATATTTGTCACAATTAATCCATAGAATAGATCTTAATGACACGAAAAAATCCGGACTACCGAGAATAAAAATAAGTAGCAAAAATCATCAGCCGTTTCTTACATACAACGACAAAAGTTCTAAAACCAATTCCAAAATAAGTGACCCTAGTAGAAGATTTAACATTCACTCAAATATCCGTTCACGAAAAATTAAACCTTCCGATTCGTTCTATTCCAAGCTCGGCCAACAAATTGCAAAACTTATAAGAGAAGTCGACTCTAAGAATGATCGACAAATAGATATAGAAATCGAACACATGGATCAAAATACTCCAAACTATCCAATATTTAGCGACCTTAGTTATGCACCGCATTCATATTGGGAAAGATTTGCTAGATCACCAGTTAATTACCTTGAACAATATCGAAAAAAAAATTATGTTTTTAAAAAGAGCAATGAGGTACTTTACGACATAGAAAGTAAAGTTAAAATTGCTGCATCAACGATGTCACCGATGACGTTACAAGAAATCGAAAACTTCATCAACAAAATGAAAAAAATTGAAGACAAAATTTTAAAAACTAATTCTAAAAAATATCAATTTTATAATAATACCCTTAACATTAATTTATGGCCTCGGGATCTAAAAACAATTAAGGCGTTAGTTAATCCAACTAAATCGTCCGCCAAAAAGATCCAACAGCAACCAAATAATACTAAAAAATATACATCAGAGAATAATTTAACCTTTAACTCTAAAGCAAATCGCAGGTTTGATAATTGGTTTACAACAGAACACTCGGTCAATTACATTCCAAGGAATATACAAAACAAACAAATATATAATGTTGTTAATAATGAAATAAAGAAAGTATTATCAAGCAATACTGAAGTAACGAATGCCAAATTTGAGCAAAAGATCCCTGGTCATGCAAATATCCCTGTGGATCTCAAATCAACACCGATCAGTCGTGCAAACAAACAAGATCTTCAAACTCAGCCGCATTCAAATTTTTATAATCATAACAACCACCGTTTCAGCGTAAAGTACCAATATCCTTTTTTCAATAACATTCTAAAGTTCAAATTTCCTACTGTTGAAAAATCTGTCAACATACCGTTCTTAAGAACTGAGAGCCCTTCATACTTTCAACACGAAATACGCCATTTTGATTACATCGACTAACGTAATACCTCCCCAAGCATTTAACGAAAGTAGAAGATACATTAAATGTATCTTCAACTTTCGTAATAAATTTATCTAATTAAAGTTGAAGATACATTAAATGTATCTTCAACTTTCGTTTTCATATTTGCTAATACTTTATATATATTATTACGTAAAGGTGTAAATATACATGTACATACTGCTGTCATCTATAAAACAATTTAATTCTCATTTCACGAGGTGAGGCGCCCGCGCTAATACTGCGGTTATGCGCTGTAATACGACGCCGATCTACGATAATACACCGTATCATATATCATAAATGAAGCCGAGATTATGCAGCAGCTTCGCTATTCGGGCTGTGCCAAATTATCATATGTACAGGCTTTGTAATAGGTTTCGTATATACCGCATTGTTGATGTTAAACCTATTTCTTTTCCTACAAAGGCGGTTAAATTTATGTTATTCATAAGCAAATATTAATTTTTTCAAACAAACTTAAAACATAGCACTATATTCTATTTACCAGTACATTAATAAAATATTAAATATGTAATATTATAAGATTTCAATTACACTGATGACGGAACTAAATATAATTTCCAGAACATAATATTTAATAAAATTTCGGTGATTATAAATAGAGCTAAATATTACTATTACAGCAAAATAAATTAAATATTTCTAATTACCTACAAATGTAAAAAATAAGGCATACTTTGGAAAAAAACTAGTAGTTATTAAAAAATTAATTATCTAAGACTAAGTTGGAGCTTCAAACGCCGACTGGCGAGCCGATAGGCAAGGGGATCACACCGGTCGAATGTTTTGTCCATCAGACTTTAATGGGTTCCCATCCGCTCCATTTCGCCACCGGATATTCATTTAATTAGTAAAGCCCACCAAAATGTATTTGCGTCGGCGAAAGCTCCTTTTGCCCGGGTTATAAATGTTTTTATTTTTTATTATTTAGACGTTTAAACTGACTACTTAATTTTATTTGCAAAAAAATGCTTTTTTTTTCATACACTGTTTTCAATTAAAAATTTATCATCTTTTAGATCTTATCACTTCAATACTTTGGGATAACTGGGTATTTACCAACTTAATAAAATTGTTACAGTAAGTTTGCTTTGGCTGCTTAATGTTTGTGAGATATCTTTTAATATACCGGAGGGAAATTTAGAAACAAAAAAATTTCAAAAGAAAAATTGCCAAACGTCTATTGTTTACTCTGAAGTTTCCTCTGAAATAATACATAAAGATAATTCTGAATTTCTTTGGTCTAAAACATTAATAAACTTTAGTAACCAAGTTTTCATACCGTTGAGAATAAAAATATTAAAGATAATTTATAAATTCATTTCTTTGTTATACGTTTGAGATTTATATCTTTTTTTAACTAATCGAAAATTATTTTTAAAACTGAAAATAGGAAAAGTAATGCTCCCCGGATGATGTTTACTTTAGTTAAAAACTTTGATAATTTGTAAATTATACGAGTACATGTTTACTTTATGGGAAGATATAACCACAATGCGAAACTGTAAGAAATAAACGCTAAAATTATCATATTAAAAACATACGTAAAAAATATTGCGAAATAGTATATTATTGAATTTTCTTTAAGAATATCATTAAATTGTGGTTTGTTTCTGTTACTGGGTGATATCTGGGCAGGTTTCTTGTAAATAGTATATTTTGTGGAGAGGGTCGCGGGACGCAATTTTCTGCCGCCGAACCTCTCTGAGTTGTTATTTAAAGGCAGCTGAAGGTAGTCTACAGAGCATCCTATGTCTCAACATGGTCACAATGTAATGTAGTGAACATCGTCCTTATAGGGGCCACATTAATACAAGCCAACATATCACTTACTATCTAGTCAACATTCCGTTCATCGCTAGGACAAATAAAAATTGGAAATCAATATAACCGACAGAAACTAGAAGACACGATAATATTTAATCGACTTTAACTAACGACTTGTTGCGAAGCGATGGCACTTTTTTTTTTCTTTTTTTTTTTGACTCGGGGGAATCCTTTTACGGACGTTCCGCCGGTGCCCTGGGTGGGCCCGGAGGGGTGTGTGGGACTCGGCCTGGGCGA
>DWLS01001160.1:0-23415 GCA_018246255.1 Pachliopta kotzebuea | reverse complement strand
TCGCGCTGGAAATCTATTGGAGAGGCCTACGTTCAGCAGTGGACTGCAATAGGCTGAGATGATGATGATGATGATTAGTAATACGATATTTCATTAAAATTATTAGTTACATTACTTTAATATTGGAATATTCTAAAAAATATATAGTTATTAACATTATCTATTTTATTTATAAAAAAAAATTCAGTAATAAATGCAACTTACCTAACGATGTTATGGTTTAGTGGTAACGTTAGTGCAATCTTAAAAACTAGGGTTTAAATATTATACTAATTCGGTAATGAAATATGTGTATATAGAACTGTTTTTAAGATAAAAGTTAACCTAAAGTTATATAAACAAATTTAAACAATTGCCAATTAAAATATAGGAATATACATAATTTTTATATTAATATAATTAGACATTAAATATTAATATAATTAAGGTTTATAATTTTTGGCATAAACCCATAAAAATAGTTTTTAAACGAAAACACCTTTTCGTTAACATATTTTTCTTGATGTAAGTTTCGCATGAAAATATGATATAAGTAAAAAGCTGCTTTAAATAACACTAACAGATGCTTACACTTAATTTATTTGTTAATAACAAAATCACGGGTGCATATTAAAATTAAAATTATGTAATATATATAATTTTAATGTATATATAAATAATACAATTTTTTGCGTCTTTCTCAAACATAGATTAATAATTTGTATACAGTTTTCGTAATAATTATACAAATAACTTATTAGTCTAATGTCTTCTGTTATTAATAAGAATATATAAAACCTTGTATGATAAACTTATCCATCGCTAAAAAAGAATTAAGATACTAAATGGATATTCTTCTCAACTGTACGTTGTTCTGGAAAAAGGCAACAAGCCTTTCCTTTAACTTTACAAGAATAATATACCTCCTAACCAGAATACGAAAGATGGCAATTGTATTAACTACATATAAGGAAACAAATATTCACCTGAGGAAATCAACAGGCCGAACGATGATGATTCTTGATTTATTATAAAATAGCTTCAATTTATGATTATAATTGTTAAATTTGGATGAAATTGCTATCATTCTTGTTGACGATTTAACAATTTAAATATATCCGTTTTACTGGGGATAGGTCTCTGGTAACGGAGACCGTCTTGATAGTATACACCGAAACTGTTATTGCAGTCGATGAACATTACTGTGTTACAGTTTGAAGGGCTAGTCAAATTACTGGGGTAACAAGACTTAACACCTTCTGTCTCAAGGGGACGAACGCTGTGTGGTGCTATTTCCATCATCTTAACTAGTACCACATTGTTATATGCAAGTATATCACTTACCATAAGATGAACGCTTTATTTCGTCGCATAAAAGAAAATCAGTTCTCGTGGATCCAAAATTAAAGTAAAGCACATATAGTTCTAATTCAGTTCTTATAAAATATTCCTCTAATGGTTATATGCAATGTGTTTATTACTAATTAGGACCCCTTTTAGTGATAATTATCCACCTGATGCCATTTAATCTGTGACATGCAAGCTGATTGTGTTCCGAGTCTCACAAGTTGTCACGGTCGGCGGCTGCAAGCTATAAAACCTTTTTTGTCCTGGTGCACACAATCACAACTGTTCAGACCATTGGGAGACCATCATCATGCTTGCTCTCGGCGTCTTCTTATTTGCCGCAACCATTCAGGTATTTTTTTCGATTTTAAATTAATATAATATATATACTTACCAGACCTTACGTTCAACAAAAAAATAAGTAATAGAATGTATCTGTTCTTTTTAATTGAAATTAACCTATATTATTAACTAATTTATTTTTTTTACAAATAAAATAATAATCACTATAAATTTCAGATTACTCGATTATTAATCCATTTTTTTTAATGTCACGAAACATCTAAGCGGCTAATTTTAAAAATAAACAAAATCAAGTTCACCCAGAAGTATTTTTCCATCCTCTTCTTATAGCACTAGAAATAGCAATATTTACTTACTTTAAAAAAATTACACTGTACATCCTCCGTGTTTATATTAATGTTGTAAAATAGTTTTCACCTTAAAATTTTAAAAATTTTATACGGTTAAATCATTACGATGATCTTTGGTAAGGCAGTATATATTAAAGGATTAAAACAAAGGTATTTTTTATGTTACAATGTACCAGTCTTTACAATAGCGATTATAAACGTTCAAACATATTTTTTGGTATAAAAATATAAATATTTTTTTTTAAATATTGATATTTTGCAACATAAAGGACAACGAAAATTATTTAGTTTCTTCTGTGTTACAAATATCTATCATTTACAGAAGTATCAGAGAATTTGTTCATTCCGCCCAAACTATTATTTTCCATTTTGTTATACAAATGTAGACAGAAAATATATATAGTAAATGAATTCTTTTCAAGATTTCGTTATGCCGAGGTCCACCACAATTGCCACCGAATGTGCCGAAGGAATGTTTGCGTCCTCCACGTATTGTAAGTATAAAATACTGTTCAATATATTACTTAAACAATAGTGTTATTTAAACTTTAAGTTATCCATCATTCTACGTAAATTAATCAAAAACAATTTAGTAAAAGTTTTTTAATTAAAAATAACCAACTATAAATAGGAACTGTTAAAAACGCGAAGATTCAATACAAACAGACACAAAAACGATTTTTCGTATTCATAGTAATAAAGCAATATTATTATGGTAACTATAAGTTTTTCAAGGACAAATAAAAAACTATTATTATATCGATTACTTCCTCCTTGTTAAATATTTAATTTAATATTGTCATCATCATCAGCTAATTAACGCTTACTGCTGGCCAAAAACCTCTCCCAGAGATATTCACTCACGTAATAAGAAGACTTTGCAAATCTAAAGTCAAACTTAAAGTCGACCACTCATTGGTCGTAAACCTTGTCCAATTTGAAGGTAAATACATTGAATCATTTATGAAGGTCAGCTTCAATGAATGCATAGTTAATAATATTACTTTCCTCTAAAAAATCACTGTTTTCTTTCTAAGGAAAATCCTCGGGAATGCTGTAAATTACCTGCAATATTTTCTAAAGAAGACTTCGAGAGTTGCGGATTCAAAGAAGAGAATGTAGAGAAAAGTAGATATGGCCCACCAGATGTAAGTCAAATGTTAAACATTTAACCTTCGCTATATTATCTGATTTAATCATAGACCACTATTACTACTAACTTACACTATACATTATACAATAATATTGAACTTTTTATGTATTTTATAACAAAACCTTCGTACTTTCTAGTGCTCAAAGCAATTATGTCTGCTTAAAACTCACGAGCTCGCGAAGGACGACAAAGTGGACCGTGAGGCATTGTTCAAGTTCTTTGATGTTTGGACTGAAACCTATCCTGATTTTAAGCAATCAGTCCAATCCGCAAAGGATAAATGCTTAGGAGAGATACTTCCTGGTCCACCTGAAATCTGTGAAGCGAATAGAGTGGTTTTTTGTATCAGCTCCGTTCTCTACATGGTGAGTTAAAACACTTTTGCATACATTGTATACAAGACTAATATTTTTCTTATAACTTCCTCGCAACTTAGATTTTTCTCGTAATAGAATCAACTGTTATACATACCTCATAAAATAACTTCTTTCACAATATGTAACTTGTTATCGAACAAAATCATAAAACATTAACTAATAATAATTTATTAACGTTTCATTCTTAACCTCTTCTTTTTTCAGGAGTGTCCAAAATGGGCAGACGATATCGAAGACTGTAAAACTTTGAAAGACCACATTAATACTTGCGCAAAATATTTTCCACAGTAATCACTGATTTCTGTTATATGTATTAATTGAAGAATATTGTGTTATTTATGATGTTAAGAGCGAGACCTGATAGTATTTGTTATAGTAACAAATTATAAATGTCTATAAGAGATACTGTATGTATTTTAAGATCATGTATAGTTACAAAATAAACATTTCAGTTTACTATTTCGTACCAGGATGTGAATAAATTTATTTGTAAAAATCATTTTGATAAATTCATTTTCATGATGTTAATTATTTTTTGTGTGCAAAAAATTGCAAAGTTATCTCAAAAGAAGCAACACGAAAGTTTTTCACTTTAAATTTATATGTTCTTAGTACGAATTATTATACTGAATTTGTAAAAAGATTCATTAAGATGTAAATAAACCATGGAAAATAAACACATCTGTATGAAACATCGAATTTATTTTAAAAATGTATTATAATAATGACGTAATGATAATGAGATGAAATGGCTTGACACACTATCCAACTACGCTATCTTTAACTAATAATTATTCATTGATTTCTTTCAGATTCATAATTACTAATAATATAGGCATATGCAAATATCTTCGAAATACACTAAACATCGAATGTACTGAGTATCGAGACACTAATAAGTAATACTGCCACGTAAATGCTCAATGAATAACGACTTCCTTATATCACACGCGCCAGTATGATATCACCTTATCACTTTCCTCGTAGGAATATTATGAACTACACTACACTAACAGTCTTCACTTATAATATTCATGGCAGAAGCCTTGGGTTGTATCGACCAACGTAGAGTATCATCCCCGAAGGGTTGTGTCGAACAAAGAACAGGAAAGGTCTGTCGAACTTTAATCTCGCAGGCTGTGCGTTTCTTGCTGGTAGACGCGCTTGTCTTGGTCTAAGATGCAACGGCAAATGCATTGCTTCACCAACATCGTGAGGATCATGGAAAGCTCGCTGATAATCTCTAGGCTCATCCCAACCAGTAACCCATCTAGCCGAGCGACGTTTTTGTATTTCTGGATATTGTTCTACGTGATGCTGTTCCCCAATGATGCCTTCGCCGCAAGTGACAAACGTATTTGTTTGTATTAAATCTGACAAGTAGAGATCTTTCGACGGGCCATTCAAACCACCCAAATCAGCATGATCAGCATCAAATAAATCCTTAAGACCCATTCGCTTCAGAGTCGACGATATGTTGAAAGTTGATTTGTGGGAGAACCTAGGGATCTGCAATTCCAATCCGACTCGTGGAAGCAAAGTACGCAATAATCGATTCCAGGCTGGAGTAGTAGGATTTGAATCCATAATTCGCTTTTCTAACTCTTCTAAATCTTCACCGTGGACAATGTTGCCCTGCTGTCCTGGCATTACGAATATTGTACTTAAAATCGAATTCATATTGCCTAAAGCAGCTGCTGTTACATCGAGTACAGGATCATAACCAGCCAAGAAGTTACTTTTGTAAACTACTGCGGGCACGGGTACTAATCTTCTTTGACGAACATTTGGTGATACCACAAAATACAATTCTCCGTCTCTTCCATCTACTGAAGTACCGGAGCAGTCCGTCTGAAATTCCAATACAAAAGCATTATTAGGCGATTTAAATTAGAAACACTTTTGCTTTCAATTAGTGTTTAGAAGAACATGATAATATTAAAAGTATATGGCGTACAGACCATTTCTTGTTACTTAACTGTTAAAATCAACACTGTGAAAAAAAACTTAGTAACTAATCTTTACTTATTTAAAATACTTACATATAAAATATTAGCGGAGAACGCTGCTAATGGAGGTTGCATTACAATGGTATTAGTCTTCATGTACTCCGCTATTTTCCCCCAAGTATATCTTTTAACAAGTAAATTCGTCCGCCTTCTTATTATATCACTGATTAATTTGAAATTCACTTCTTCGACATGGCCGTTATAGAAATGTTGAGCTCTCTCTTTATAAAATGTTAAAATTTTACCTTTGTTTCTGTCACTGTACAATTCCCTTATAAAAGCCGATACCGCTACCCCTGATGTTGGAGTTGACTCTATAGAATCAGAAATATTTTTCAATGTAAAATGAGGATTGAATGTTACCATGTCATCGAGCTTTAGTATATCGTTCATTTCTCCTGAAGTAGCACCTCTCGCGCCCATAAACATCATAGCAAGCATTGAAGTAATGGCATAGGGAGAAAAGACAAAGCTTCTTTTTTTGTCTATGGTCTCTTTAATATCATTCCAATATCTAAAAGCCAATTCATTGCATAGTTCAGTAAACTGGATAACGTCTTCACCCAAATGTATTGTGGTAAATTCTAATCCTTGATTTTCTTTCGAAAAGTCTAACACTATATTTTTATCATTATTGTTATCGGGAAGATCATAAGTATCAGTTTTAAGTTTATTAGTAACTTTACTAGTTTCTTGTGTTTTAGACGGAGAAACTGTAGGAATTAATTTCCATGAGTTATTACGATCACTTCCGAACTCTATGTCGTCTATATTGACCTTTTGTATTTTTTTCTTAAATTCTTCAACCTTTGGCAAAAGTTCTTGTCCTTTTTCTCTGTGAATATTCTCGATATTATCTTTCTGTTCGAATAAATCAGTAGTATAATTTGCAAAACTGTTATTTTCTATCTTTGAATCATTCGTTCCGATTTCTGATTTATAAGAAGGTAACGTTGAGTTTATAGGTTTTTTATCCTGTTTATTTGATATCAATACTTCTATATTTTTGTTAGTCTCATCAGTTTCGTGGTTTTTTGTTTCTAAATTGACAGAACTAGACGATATTATAGGGGAATGTTTGTTTTCAAGTATTGGAGTATTTGTTGCAGAGATTGGCACCATTTTATTCTGATCATCTATTACTGTATCAAGATGAATTGAAAAATTATTGTTTATTTTATCATTTGTGTCAGAAATTTGCACTCCTTTAATACTGTAAACAGGTTTTGAACTAGAAATAATAGGAACATCATCCGATGTTTCGGTTTGAATATTTTGAATAAAAACTTCTGTGGTAGTTTCTTCGACTTCTACATCTTCAGTCGATATATCTGTAACTGCTTCAGTCGTTGGGTTTTTTTCTTCATGTTGTAACATATTATCTAAACTGTTCTGGGGATTTTCATTAACTACTTGCGATAATAAATCACCCATCGATTCAGACAAAATAGGGTCAAAAGTAGTGATCGTAACCAATGATGGCGTTGTGGTAGATTGTAAAATATTATTTTTAATAATCGCTTCAGGATTTATTTTAGATACATTTGTAATTTTGCTTTTTTCATGCGGGTCGAAAGTAGAAATCTTTATGTAATTATCCGTGTTGTTATTTATATCGGTATTAACTTCACTAATATTTTCAGGTTCAGATGTAATGTCTATTTCCAAATTTTCTTTGCTTTCTAAATCCACACCATTTATTTTAGGTTTTTCAAGTAAAGTGTTCGATGTAGGTATTGTGTTATAAGTATTTCCAAGATCAGAAGCTATTTGACTTATACTTTGTGCCACATCAAATAATGGTAAAACTGGTTTACTTTTGTCAACAAAACTTTCGTTAGTATTCGTATGTACCTCATTTTCTTTTATATTATTTTGGGTAATTGAATTTTTCAAAGGAGTACTTTGTGTAAATGTTATAGCAGTAGAAGGCGAAACGGACTGAGTAGTAATTGTGGTAGTGTTGCTTTTTTCAATATTTTGATCGTGCGATAAATAAGAGTTTTCGTAAGTAACCTTTGGTCTATTAGTTGTGGATTGTAGTTTAACAATTGGCAGGGCTTGTGAAATTGTAGTAGACGATACTGGTTTTTTAATGTTACTTAGTTGAGGTTTTGTCGCTTCCTTTATTATTTCTATAGGCATCTTTGTTATTTTATCTATTAAAGATGTAACAGTTGATACAGGAGAAAATGTACTCACTCGTTCGTATTGAATGTCACCCCTTTCAGTTGTTGATTTGTACAATGGAGTATTTTGTAATTTCTCAGGAACAGTCTTGACACTATCTGTTTTAAAAGTGGAACTCGTGGGCAATTTTGTTTTGTTGCTTGTTGATTTTAACGTTGTAAAAGAAACTTCAAGAGCTGGTTTTATAGTTGTGGTCAAGACTGATTGCTTGTTTATAACATCATTTGGAAGAGATGGATTTCTATTCGGTACATTTGTAGTTTTAATAGTCGTTGTAGATTTTGGTTCAAGAGTTGATGTAATAGTAATGTGTGCTGTAGTACTTGACAAAGGTTTCAAAGAATGCTTCGTAGTAGGCCTTGAAGTTGTAGTAGGCCTTGAAGTTGTAGTAGGCCTTGAAGTTGTAGTAGGCCTTGAAGTTGTAGTAGATGTTGTTTGTTTACGAGTTGTTTGTGTTTGTAGTACAGAGATTTTTGAAGTAATTTCAGTTGGAGCTTCAGTGGAACTTGTAAGCAATTGACCACTTCCTTCTTTACTAAAGACTTCACCATAATCGAAAGGAGGGTCAACTTCTATAGTTTCTGTTTCTGGTGTAATATAAGAGCCCGTGGTTTTATCAGGAACAATATCAACACCGGTGTTTCCAAATATAGAGGGTAAAATTAAGCTCCAAGAGTCTGAAACATCAGGCGTGTCTAAGGTTGGTTGCATAAGTGGATTATTTTTATGTGCTTCCATTTGTGCTTTTAATACATTTTGAACATTGGTTACAACGCTGTGTACTTTGGTATATGGTGGTTGGCTAAAGTTAAAAGCTATAGTTGGTTGATTATCATTAGCGAATGTAACCAACCCCTCAGTCTCTTCTCCAGCTGCTACAATTGCTTGAATCTCTTCCAGAGTCATTAATCTTTTAACTAATTCTCCCGATTCGTCAAAAGTATAAAATTCATATCTATCCGGCGTTAACAAATTTACTGGACTCCCCACAGTTGCAGGTAGGTTTGAAGGCGGTGGTAAAGTGTTTCCAAGAGCATCTGCGACGTATGGCAGCTTTGACCGTCTGAAAGATAGAAACAAACGAAATCATTAAAAACCAACATTCATTCTTTAATCTTACTGGTCTTATTATATCGAGTAAATGAAATTACTAATTAATGTAAATTAAATCAGGAATGAGGATTAAAATTTCTTGCGAAGGTCTACAGGTATACAAACGTATCGACATGTTGGGCGGATCACACTCTCGACCGATCGCGTAAGAGAACCTTGGAGTAGAGACCACGGGGAAGGATTCCATTTTAGTTAGACCGACGGCCTGATGAAAATCATCAAGATTGGATGAAAATAGATTGGAGAGGTCTATATTCAAGCGTAGACTACTAAAAAGATGAAACGAAACCTTAAATAAAATTTATTAAAAATTTACCTTTCCTCATTTTCTTTAGCACTAACGACCGTAGTGATGAATAGAACCCATAGAGACACGTACATTATGGCTGCCCATACACTTCTTTTTCGACCTGAAACTAGAAAAATATAATGAGCACAAGTAATTTAGACGACACATAGATTTTTCTCCTAAATATTGTATATTTGACTTTATATACGAATTAGTTATTGTAAATGTATGCACAAAATTTCTTGTAACTACGAACTAAAGTTAACAGAATTTAGTTTAAACTTTTAGTATTCTGGTCGAAATGTTCTAAGGAAATACTTATTTAACGCTATCATATAAGAGATAGAAAGAATTAAAGTAATTTTGAACTACCTAGATTTCTAATTCATATGTAATCAAAAGACGTAGTTTGTGAAAGCAGGCGGTGTAAACAGACGCATAATGCACTAATATGCATCAGTGTGACCTAGTCTCAATGACATGTATGCACCACTTTTGAGTCAAGAGCTACATTTTCAGATGGAAAATTACTACTGCAGCTGTTGCTATTAGATATTATTAATAACGTGCTTAACGTCTTTTTAAATTACTACGAGATTTAAAATAACTTAAGTTTAATAAGGCCAGTTTTGTTTTCTTTAACAGTATAGTTACTATGTCCGTTTCTTTCTTAACATTATTTAACAAGAATTATGACGTCCACGTAAAAGCATTACGCGCACAAAAAGCACGGACCGCGAACGGTAAAATTGTTATAAACCCGCTAAACTGGTAAAGTGGCGGTCATTGTCACTGGAACGAGAACTTCTCGATCGTTAACAAGTAGATGAGTCAAACGATATCTCTTCTATTGATATTTCTACAATTGTTATCTTGTCTTAAACTTAAATATAAAAAGAATGAAATGGTACATAAATAAATAAAAAAAAATTTAAATCACTTCGAGGTAAACTTATTAAGAAAGTCAAAAAAATCAAACCTTGAATTTTTTACATACAAAATGAAACTTATGGTTATACTAAAAAAAATGCTACAATTATAGTAGAAAAAATCATTCATTTATACTTTAGTTTCATTAAATGGTTAAATTTAAATGTAACAATACTCGTGAAAATTTTCTATTGAAATTATAAGAAATTAAAATTCATAAATACTTATTTTTTAACTGCATACGAACAACAATGAACAATAGTCGCCATTAATTTTATAAAACAAACAAGATATATATCACACAGGATAAATTACGTTAAAATTTTCTATATCTCTGCCTATTCCATTCTATTCTCAGGTTGACCTGACACAGTTCGTTAAGAAATGTTATTATTCTCGTGTTTCGTGTTAAGTGTGTGAAGAAACATTTCTTTGACCTCTGTCCTCCATTGAGTTCCGTTGTATTTTGACAAGATGTTTGTGTAAGTAATTTATGTGAAATACTTGGCTGGAGCGTTTGCTCTGCTTACACAATTTAGATTTTTTTTTCTTAAAATACGACAATACATATTGTTAGTAATATTAATAATTGATCCAATTCTGTAATGAGCGACCAGTTAAATAATAATAACGGAATAGAAAATCTTAAATATATTTATTTATCCTACTATCGTTAATAAATTAGGCAACCTTTGAACCGACCTGTCCATCTATAACAAACAGGTAACGGAGAAAAACGGTACTAATCATAAAAAGCTATCGTAATATGGTCGGCATGTTTAAATTCATCATAGTGATACTTCCTCAATCGGAAGATATAAGCTAATCTCAGTTTTTAATAACTATGATTTTAATATGAATTTTAAAATATAACAATCATATTGTACACTATTGTTCTAATGTGTTAGCTATTCCAAGTTAACCAAATGTGGACACTAAATCTAAACAAGATTCCGCCGTATTACGAGGAGGCAGTTAACAACAACAAACTCCTTACTTATCTTTAGTTCTATTTCTTTTGATTATAACTAAATTAACTAGTACTAGAAAAATATTGTAATGAAATCAAATTATTATTAGAGGTATTTGCTACACATTTTATTAAAAAACGTTACATGTTACAAAGCCAGTTAACACGGACAAATGAAAGTCATATTCGGATGAAGATCCGTTATGATCCGATTACGTAAAGCTTTTTTTATCCGTTACACTAATCACAATTTCGCGTTCATTCGCGTGATAGTGATACCGCCGCGGCTGTAGATATCACGATTATTACGAAGCTCGCTGTCACGTGTGAATGCACTAGATTTTAAATCTGAATGTAATGGACTTACACGACTGATGTAACACGTTATTTCACGCAAGAATAAGTGGATAATTCACTTTTATATCCTCTCAATTTAAAAGGTTTTATTTACTGCTTTACTATGTTCCGCCTGACAATATAAGCGAGCCGGAATGTTTTAGGCGACTAAATAATATCGTAGTCAAGTGTTAGCAAATTGTTAATAAGAAAAAAGTAATTTTTATGTCAATCAACCCTTTAAATAAGCATCATCCTTATGTCTACCATCAAGAGATTACGTTACATTATATTGTTAGTTTGAAAGACGCTGTAATTAGATTTAGACTACATCCAATTTTAATATTTGATCAGCTGTATCATTCCATCAAACAACTGATAGTATTTACATCATTAAAGAATAGACCACTGCTAATTAAAAAATTGTAGTAAGATGTATGTCTGAGTTGTCATTGTTGTAGCAAGTAACGACTTGTCTTACTCGATTCATTGCTAAGTTATTTAAAAGACTAGTTGCATTCTTGTTAACATATAAAATATATTTAATGTTATCTTTACCGTAGACTTCCCGCAATGAAAAAAAAATTATACAACTGTCACTACTTAAAAACGTAACTAACGTATGAATATTATACACTGTTCTTGTATAAAGTACCTAATTATATACCATTAAACGCGATGTTATTTCCTTACATTATATATAAATAGTGATATGATACCTCTAAATAGCCTTTAACTTTCCTAATCTCGCGATACTTACGGAAGAAACACCTGCGTCACATTCCCTCGCATCTCGACATTACGAATCCGTGATGTATAAGTATGTACTATAGCTTCAACACTGTTCACTCTTGATTTACTTAATCATTTCTATATTCTCTGTGCACTCATAATAATATATTAAAAGGTATTTTATATACTATACATAAAATGAACTGTAAAAAGAAAGTACTTTACGAATTTATAAGTATTAATTAAAATATAAATAAAAATGAGTTAGACCCTTAAAATTTAACTTGCTAAAATTAGTTGAAACTTAATTACAGCTTTGTCTTATATATAAGGCAAACACATTTTTTTCTTAGAGATAGATTTTTTTGAATAAAAAAGTGTATACTTGTTTTATATATAGAAAGAAATCTCTCTTTAAAGTAATAATCAAATTAAAAATTTACTTTACCGCTGTTAGTTTCTTATTCATAGATTTTTATGGGAAATTTTGATTTTGAATTATTATTATTAAATCTTCACAAGCGGTTGAACTTAATTACAACATTATTAGTTTCCTAGCACTAGACCTTTTTATGTTCCACATATTGCATAGTTGTTGTCTGAAGTTATATATTCTGCAAGTGTAAACATTTGACATGACAACATTCTAATTCTGTCCATAGGAGTATTTACATCTTATTTTCATATATCACACATTATAAATAACATTATTATGATGTATACAATAAACTACAGTCCGTTGTATACATAAATAATATTATATACATGTCAAATTTATTACTAGCACTTTAGAGATCATTACAGAAAATAAATAAACGAACTGCCTTATTAATACTACCATTACAGAGGCCCTCCTACAAGATCAGAAAATTACACAACTGTAACTATTTGAAAACGTAACGAACGAATAATAAATACTGTATTTTTGTATAGAGCACTCGATTATATACCATTAAACGCGATATCCTTTCATTGCATACAAGTAGTGACATGATACATTAAAACTAATAATTAACATAATCATTTACTTGGTATCTCAATAGCAATTTATTTGTTAGCAAGTTGATAGATAGTTATTATGTCGATTTATTTTTATTGGTTTCTTTTGTCAAAGATGTTTTGGGTAGGCACCACAACATCGGTTACTGAATTAGCAGTAATGTACGAAGATAGATAATTTAAATCAAAATTTTGTGTCCGTCCGTGTATGTCATGATCTACATAAACATAGTAAGCAGCAAATAATAATGTAATATTATTGTTTTTAATTTTACATTACTGTTTCACCTAATTATAAAGTGATTAACCGACTGAGGTCCAGTACAGTTATTAAATACAGTCCTGAGAAATGAGTCTCAGATATCAAGGTAAATACATTAACATGAAGCCGTTAACGTAATAACGTGTAACATTTACTTAACAGTAATTCCTCGAACGGATCATAACTTGAAACTCTTTTGATGCAAATTCGAACAAATTAAGATCCTAAATTATTGTTTAGTATAAAATATAATCAGTAAACAAAGACAGGATCAAACAAAAAATTATGTCCTTGTGCTTATTGTTCCAATTTTTTGATTTCTTTATAGCCAAGACGTATTTAATTTTACAAAACAATCTTTAATCATTACCAAAATTTACGAATCCTTACAATATAGCCGTATTAGATAAAAAAGATATACGTATAAATTAAGATAACTATTCAGTCTATAATTAACTACACCAAGATTTTTTTAGTTAAGAAATAAATTTGCCAATCAAAGTAAGTCAAAGTCTGGAAATAACTTCTCTAACTTCGTGGAAGACCGCGCAAATAATTCCTCGGTACTTTTCCTCATTTCTTAGTTTTTTATTACTATCCATTTAATTTTTCTTATTAATTATACATAGGTTAGAACTTATTATATTTATTTGTTAGTACATAGAAACACGCTACTGCGCTTACAACCTTAAAAAAATTATTAAAAAATATTTTGAGTATAAAACTACTATTCTACCTAGTATATATATATATAAGTGATATAATTGGTATGAAATAAATATACGCCGACAGAGTCTGCGAGTTTCAGGAATACATTACAATAATAAACACCCTTAATTCAATTCTGCCTTAAAATAACTCTGAACAATTCCGCCGTTTTAATTTCGCCACTCTCATGAATATTCCGCAGTAATAAAGTGACTTATTCGACCTTAAATTTTAATAAGTCGCATAAAACATGGCGTTGTATGGATGAAGATTCTTCAGTTTTAGTCCTCCAGGGATGAGGGAAACATTTACAACGAAAGCAGAAGTTGAACCTTTTTACGACTTCACTGCTACGCCTAATGAAAATGAGCCGTTATGGAATAATAAATTTATCAAAATTATATAATTGGGACTATATTCTTTATAAAGAGGAATAATACATACATAACATTTAATAGTAAATACAAAAAAGTATTTTATTTAAGAGTCATTAATAGTTACAATTACAATATTTTTTATATACCTAGTAAGACAAGGCGTGAGAAAAAAAGTAATACCTTTTACATACAATGTCAATAAACAGAATAATAATATATATATTCTATTCAAGAAATTATTTTAAAGCAAATTACCGATCTTGTAACATGTATACTATAACTTGGTAACAATATATAATGATATATAAAAGTTTTGCAGATGTAAATATATTCCCTACTATAATTCCAAGAGGCGTTAAACAGAACTACGATATACAGAAATTTCGCAAGTCCTTTTGTTAGTCCTAAAGTCACAAGCTTAGAGGCAACAAAAGCAAATAGAAAATAACACCCAACGTTAGGAACGTTCTACACGTATTAAGAATTAAGTAGACTAAAGAGCAGTCTACTTACATAACTATTGTTGCTTATTATTCATTAATATGATAATTTAGTCGATCTCAAAAAGGAAAAATATTTTATAATATAAACAGTTTAAAAATTTGATCACGTGGATAAGTTAATACCGGAAATCACTTATAACTTTAACTTCATAATTCCAATCCAAATAATTAACTGTAACTGTTTAAATTAGTATATTTTTTTTATTGGCTGAGCTAGGCGTTCACCTGATATGAGTAATACACTTTACCATAACAAAGTGGCGCTGATTAAGGTGATATATACCGCACCACATATGCTCGTGGCCTTGAGACGTAAAATGTAAAGTCTCGTTACCCTAGTAATTTCATTAGCACCGTACTGGTCGTCATCTGTAATAGAAGCTACGGTACCTAGACGGTCTCTGGCAACAGAGACCTTTCGCCTGTTATATATATCTAAGAAATAATCTGTAACTCAAATATTAATTTCATAAACATTTTTTGTAATGACTTATATGTATATTTAGATAACAAATGTACTAAAATAAACACTAGTTACTCAAAATATATATATTTAAAGTCCGAATTGTGAGATGCAAATCAGTAATGTCAGCAACAGTGAAACAAATCGTTACATTGTAGATCACGTATAAAGCTGTAGCAAGTGTAATCGCGTGTTATGGCACATAACAGCGTAATATAAAGCCAAGTGCATACTCAGCGGCCTATATTCATTATTTGAGAAAGTTTTTATACCATACTATAGTATACAACATGCAAATACTATGAATTTGTAAGTACACGAATGTTGTGATCAAATATTTTTGTTCATGCTTCATATAAACAATAAAAGATAGTTAATGCATTTAACTATAACGTAAATGTGTAATTAACTAGTAACGAAACGAAATATGTTTTGTATATTTGTACTGCATAGACAAATAAACGACTTACCTATCTATTTATCTAAATATTTTTTACAGATCACAGTTGATGTAATGTAATTGAAATACCTATTTATGTTTAATCAAAGGTTTATTATTTAGATATTTTACAGCTGCGGAATTTATATGTAAATATTTTAAGCTCTTTACAATACAATAACATTTCTTCATGAACTGTCATATTTTTAGTTTCTATTGCCTTTAATTCTGAGTGTTTTAGATATACTTATAGAATACATAAAAGATTGAAAAATTTTACTTTTTAATTCATACGAATGATTACAATCCGATGTCATCTAATACTTAGCACATAACACTACATAAAAAAGTTGAGACAGCACCAAAAACTTAATAAGCTCCTATTTGAAAGGCATAATTAATGAAATTACTGAATTAATGATAACATCTTATATCATAATGCGATGAGTTCAATGTTTCATTATATCACTCTCACAAGAGGAAAATTATTATTAGCGCCGTTTACTATCAAGTAAAAATACCCCACTCTCGATGCTTTAATAAATTAAAAGAAATAATACCCCTTACTATGTAGTATTAAAATAACGCCCTCTAATTTTTACAAGATATAAAGACAAAAGAGATAAATCTCAAGAACAAAGTAGAGGTGAAGTTGGTATACGCTCAGCTTAATGTTGCAATGCTTTGCAAGATCTGTCGATACGGAATCAGCACGTGTTCGTGACACTGCAACATGTTGCACAGATAATAGTTATGTAGCTTTTAAGTGAAATATTGTTGCGTTTCAAACATTTTATATAATTACTAACACGTCTTTATGTTTATAACAGCTTTATTATTATCCTTCTTTGGACGTAACCCTCCTCGACATTTCACCATGCCACACAGTTGACATGATTTTACAACTACAGATTTCTTAAATGCTTCCTTATACAATATTAAATTTATGCCAATACTACACAATTAATAAATCTTTTTATTGTGTTTATTTAATAATTAATTACTAGATCATGTCAAAATCAGATTTGTTAGACCACAAAAACTTGCAAAAGACCTCCTACCAAGGATGATTAGCGAAGCTATTATAATTGAAAATGACCCAAATTTCAATAGAGAAGATATGTAGGGATATTATTCAGCCATCAGCAATTTTATAGTTTAACTTCCTAGATATTTTGTTTTCAGTCGTAATAGAAAAATTGTGAAACGAGAGCGTAATATTCGATCTAATATCACTTTATGTTCAGAAGAGAATCTTTTCGATAGACAAAAAGTTTGTACCTAGGATATACATTATCTAACAGGATGCGGATTCCTCCTAAAAGAACGTTGGAAAACTGCAATTTAGAATTTTCCTTAGAATACAAATTATTGTTATTTTTTCTATAATAATTTTTAATGTATAGTTATTTGAATCTAGCTTACTAGCAACATAATCTGTATCAACCTCCTTTTTATCCTATTATTGGAACCTTTACTATCTATAGTATAGTTGTCACGTAAATTTGAGCAAAGTTCATAATAAATGTTAGCATATAGTTTAAAAAAGAAATTTAGCTTCATTATAATTCATGTTATATGTACATACTTACAACCAGATATTTATATGAAATGAAATGAAAAACATTTTATCATCGCCAGTATAGACGTAATTCTTATGTACCGGGTAAACTAAAATTGTGGTTTACGGTAAACAGAGTTGTCGGACCGTAACTTATCCGTTATAATCAACAAAACAACAATGAGAAAAAAAAATTCTTCTTGAGTCTAGTCGAGAGTAAACGCAAAACGAAATTAACGGTACCAGGAGATGAGCCGCCTCCGCCACCGCGACACCGAGGGTCGACGAACTGCGACCATCACCGCATTTAAGGAAAAATGATAATTGCTCTTATTGCCTTTTTAAGATGCTGCTCTAAAGCGATTACGGTACAACACGGCACAAACTGCCGCAATAAACATAAATAAACAACACGAACACGACAAATTAGGTTGATTTCCTGTGAAACTGCGAATACTTTTTATACACGAAAAAAATCGTATAAAAACCTAACCATGTTAGTAATAAGTAATTATCAGGTTAACTTATATACAAGTTATACCTAGGTCAGGATCCAATGAAATGTTGTATTGCAGATTTGAATAAAATATTATAACCTACTTCGCAAAAATTAGAATGATGAATTTTTTATATATTAGATACGCTATGTTTGTATTTATTTCGTTATTAGAAACAACTAGATAAATACGTTATAAATATTTTTATTAAAAAAATATTTATAAATATTGTAAATGTAATAAAATACCTTTTAAATACATTTTTAACTGGTTTTTATAAACTAAGCACTAAAAGCGGGGCGCCGACCCTGAAGAAATCTTATCAGGCCATTTTTGAAGAACCTGCTGTAGCTTTTTAGTAAAACTTCGGCATGGTGTTTATTCTTTGATCAGTTGACTTTCGGCAGAAAACTTCTGTTTACGTTCTAATGACTTGTTAGCAGCATGACTATGTCCTTCCTATAAAAAATCTCATTAATCAAATTAACCACTTATAAAGTGTTACTTACTTATATATGTTCACAAAATTGTTATAACAAATACAATGTACGAATTATTGTTAGATTTAAAATATTTAAAGGAAAAGTGGTTAATAAATATTTTCTTAACATTATCTGAAAACATCAAATAATGATAGATAATAAAAAGAAAATTAGGTATTCTACTAGTTACTTAAAAAATAAACAGCGATTCGTATAATTACCGTTACTTAATAACATCATCAACTTCGAACACAAACTTGGTTCAACTTAATATAACTTAGAAGAACTTCCCACCTTTGAGAATTTAAAGCAAAAGCTATTTCTCGGTGTTGTTTAATCATTTTATTCAAAACAAAATAACAAGCATCTTTCAGATACTTTCAAAGTGAAATCGAGGTTTGCAAGTTTCAACGAGATCCTGTACCAACCGTCCCTTAGTACAATCTCTACCATAACCCGAAGATGTGATCAAAATTAATAAATTCATTTTAAGCTCATTAGCTAAACTTTAAACTTTCAAAAACACAAGGCTATTAATCATTTACCCTGAACGTACTTTAATTTAAATAATTTGTCTAAACCTTTATAAATTTATAACATGTAATGATTCTCATTTCTTAATAAATAATTTCGTAGCTTATATATGAAGTAATTTCCGTAAAAGTAAAAGCGATAATTGCAAGATATATAACAAAGTATTTTCGTACAAAGTATTTAGAAATGTTTTTGTCATATTTTAATAGTATAACAATCAAAAATTACTCATTTAAAAATATAACGAATTGTGACTTTCAGCTTGTTAAAGATAAGTTATACTTCCAGTTGGAATCCACAATGAATCTAGATAAACAATAGACTTTAACGATGTACTGTGAGCTACAGTTACTCTAAGTAATGGCCTGGGAACAAATGCATCGAGATCGTTTACCGTTTTCCGAGTTTGTTAACCGGAAGCCATTAAATACATCTTCTCTTTGATTTTTCTTTATTATACGTACTTACTAGTACTCCTATAAAAACAGATTAATTAATATGCTGGTAGACGGTCGTTATTTTCCAGAAAATTATATCGTAAAGACTAATAATCTAAAATTTTCGTGAACAGACCAATGAATACAATGAAGCTTACTCCCTCTGGGTCGTATAACATGATTTCGGAAATAAAGCTATGGTCGTATGCTTTAGATAGCCAAAAACTTGTGGACGGTAATAAATAGACTAGTTCAAAACCTACTACTAAACCAGAGTGATTAATATGTATACTATAAAATAATGGGATTACAGTTAAACGTTATATAAACAGAAAAGTCCGCAATTCCTTCTACGATGAGTACACAAAAGTAAGAACTTAATCAAATAAAATACTATAAAGATTGAACACAATTATTAGGTTGAAGGTAATAAAAAAATTTGCTTTTTTAAAAATGAGTTAATCTATTTTAAGACGATTACATAAATTTTAAAATTATAATACTTACGCTTACTCTATTGTAAGTAATAATAGGGGTCAGTAGCAAAAGTATAATTGAGCACAAACCGTTATGAATTTACTATTTAAATTATCATAAATTAAAACTTACATTAACATTAAAACTGATAATAAAACTAATTTGACTTTTATATCAAAATAAGTATAAAAAAATATTTCAACTTCATGTTACCGAAGTTTTTTAGGAATATCAACAAAATGACAATACAGATTAAAAATATTCTTTGAGAATAAAGAAAAGTTATATAACAACAAAAAGATTTGTTCTTCTTATATGATAATATGCATGTGTATCTATGTATATGTATATATAATCTATACAACATTTTGGTGAGAATATATAAATATTTTTTTATACGTATCATCATTATTTATATAACAATTTTAAGTTAAACTATTTACCTTTTACCACCACATCTCTTCACCAAAGGTTGGTTAGTAAAGAGTGCCTGCAGGTATTAAGCCCGCCTTTTATATATCTAATTTTTTAAAGAATTCTAATAAATCACAAAAAAATTCTAAGGTATTTTTTTAATTAACTTTAAAATAATAATATGAATATCTTCGGGATGTGGAAATACTGTTATGACAAATGCGCGATTGCAAGAGGAATGCAGAACATTTCGTATGCTGTTCCTTCACCGAGCTGTTCTGAAGACAATATAAGTAAGGGAGGAGTGTTTGTGGGGATATAAAATATTATGAAGTCCTGTACGTGAGGCTCCGGCGTGAAGGTGATCTGTATTCATCAAGCAACGAGGCATCCTGGGGCGGAGCTCGCCCCTTCGGGAAACTAATATTTCAAGATTTGCAATTTCCGTGCGCTGGATTGCCGCCAATCCTCTCCTACTTGTTATTATTTTCCAACATTAACGAAATATTTTTGGCATTTTTTGATTGTTTTTTTAAATATTCAATACATAATGTAAGATATTAATAGGCAGCTTTATTAAAATCTTAAACCGAGCTTTTAAAACATAATTCAAAAAACTTCCTAGTGGTTGGTTTTTGTTCACGGAAACCGTCTAGATAAGTTCTACTTTAAACTTGAAAGTTGTTATTTAAAATTAAAACAAGATTTTCAATATAGTTGTAAAAAAAACATAAAATAAAAAACCAATAAAACAAAGAACAGGCGTAATTTAATTTACTTAACACTACGACTCTTTTAGAGTTTTTCTTCTTTAGCTTCTACATATAGAACTATAATAATATCTGTAAAATAGTAGTTATCTTTAACACCACATTTATTAGTATTAATAAATAGACTTAATTTATTTCTAAGAAACTTTTATAGTTATGACCTATTCATAAACCTTTCTTATTACGTCTTCACATAAGTTTTTATTACATTACTTAAATTAATACATATAAAGTTTGAGTGAAGTGATAAAAGGAAGGGATATAGTTTACTGTTGATAATGAAGATGTAGCTAGTTACCACCGCAGCTCCTATTTCTGCCGTCAAGTAATAGTGTGCATTACCGGTAACATTACCTGTGTTCCGGTTTGAACAGCCAGTTTAACTAATAAGTTAATAATACAAATTCTGTTATGGCTAATAGCGACGAGAGCAAACATACGAAGAAATTTGTTTTTCTTTACTTTGGATAGTATCGTGTATGTTAAATAGTGTACAAAATTTCTTGAAGTATTGTTGATATTTTTACAATACACTAAAGTTTGTAGTTCTTCTAATAATCCTAACAAAGTGCTAAATAGTAATGCTCGATACTTCCCCTGCTAGTTGGAGATGGTAGACGTACATAATGACATATGATGTGATAGGTCGGCCTTTGATGCGAGAGAACGTTAGGTACCTCCGCATCTCCTATTGCAGCCGACAAACAGTACTGTTCAAACATTACTGTGTTCCGATTTGAAGGGTGTTATAGCTAGTGAAATGACTGGGGTAACTACACTTAATATCTCATGTCTCAAAGCAACGAGCGCTTTATGGTGCTGTATATACCATCGTTACTAGCGCGTCATTGTTATGGAAAGTATATCACTTACTATCAGGTGATAGTATATTGTCCTATATTGTCTCTTTCATCGGATAAAAAAAGCCTTCACCTAAATAAAGTTGAACTCATGACATTTTTTCTCGAATTGTAAAGAATGTACTACAAACAAAAAAGCAGTTACTTTCTAGTACATATTTCTGAAATGGTGTGCCTAAAGTTCCGCTTAAGCACTTAAGTTCAAGAGCTTCATCGATGATCGAGTACAGCAATAAATTGAGTAACGAAAAGACCGACGTCTACTTCAGGATATGCCTCAAGTACTCTTCAACTTGAAGATGGTATTGAAATTTTCTAGTGGATTATTATGTAATGTGGGATCATTGTTATATTAACAATTTAATAATTACTTTCTTATTGATACTTCATATAAGATGTTCTCAATTAAACGTTTTTAATAATACTTTTATGTAGGAAAGAGCTTTAAAAATAGTGACGTAATTCGCATATAAACTTATCCACAAACTTATTTATATTTAAGACCTACCTCTTTTAAATAACCTGATCAAGTAGTGAATGAATATACATGTCTAAAAAGAGTTCAATGTGTGAGAAATGTTCTTTTGAAAAGATACTTCCTTTCTTTAATCAATGTTTAAATTATAGACCTTTAACATATATTTTCAAATAAATAATTAATTGGCTTTTAACTCCTAAGTTTGCAAGTTACATTCTTAAATCTACCATAAACTTAAGAAGGAACAGATTTTAACGTACATAATTAAATGGTTTACTGTCATCAATCTTTATTTGTGTGATGCTAAAAAAGTTTTATCATCGTTAAATGAATTAAATTAAACCTCTAAAAGGTTTTCACATCAAGTCATCAATTCATATTAACTTAAAAAGGGCTATTTGGAAATCTGAACGACGTATTTGCCTGGTAAATCCTTGCGGGGTGAGGAGGGGGAGGTGTGAAGACCATTAATGTTCATTAAATACGCTTCCAGTGACGTGAATTCGATAGATGTGAGTTTTTAGGTTAGACTGAATACTTAAAACGACGATGTGACGTTAAAAAAATGTGGAAGCTTTTGCTTTTGAAACTAAATTGCATCATCATCCGTTATGAAATGTCTTCGCTAGTTTAATATTTAATTTTTTTGTTACTTATGCAGTAGTTTTATACTTCGTTTAATAATTGAAATCAACATATAGTTACATCGAGGTTATCTTTTGTAATATGTTTCTATCACATTAAAGTATTGTCCTCAAACTTTACATGTGTTCTCCTAAACCCTGATCTTTATATATCCTTACCTCTGAAGAAAAGGTAGTTAAAAATATGTATTAGTTTTTTTTTAATTTATATCTGTGGACTATTGATATTTAATAGAATAGAAAACACTGTTAGAAATCAACAATTGTTATATGTACACAAACATAATTTTGTAAGTTTTAATAGAACCTTTATAAACCCTTTTCATAGTATACGTAATATTGTTAATAAAAGAAAAAAAAATTTAAATATGACTGTTTACACATACGTGTATGTACAGGTTTTGTTATGGTAGATGATAAGATAGCATAAGT
>DWLS01001159.1:0-23416 GCA_018246255.1 Pachliopta kotzebuea | reverse complement strand
AACAAGTATTTGATAAGCAAACAAGGTCTCCGACAATAGTCCGAGGAATAAAAGAGCATATCAAAAAAAAAAAAATCAATAGTTAATTTAGAACTGTATCGGCTGAAAATTTTCAAAATTAACGACTTTTTTAAATCCGGAAAATTGAAATTATCCAAATTTGAGTTCTTAGAAATCCTGAAAGAAGTTGAATAGAATAATTTGAACCAAAAAACGATATGATAGGCTCGTTCATGCTCGATATAGTTGTATCGCTTGTATAGATGGATATATGGACAGTAGTCTATACAAATGAGACGCTTGTTAGGATGTTTACACAATCGAAAGTGGGCAATCAGCATTATAGCGACTTCCTTAGTGCAGTTGTTTTATTAAAGACATCTTTCCTTTAAAAATAAACATGCGCTAAACATCAAGTGGAAATTCGTGTACCACATGAATACACTCCTCCAATATGTTTTGATTGGAAAGCTACCCCGAATGGTAATAAAATTTATCCTCTCCAAAATAAACGTTTAGAAAGTGCGAGAGGGGCGGGGGGAAGGCTCCTGGGGCGGCCTGAACACCGTTTTTACTTGAAAGCGCTCGACGAAATTGGATGGATTGGTTCCCTTGCTCCTTTTGTTTAAGACAATAGCCATTTAAATAATTCGATGCTGTACGAACCGTTCGCATTTATTGCCAAGCAGAAGGTTTCGCTGTTTCAATATTCCCATGTACTTAACGCGTAAACTTAACCGGAAGAGTTATTATCTAAGATCGGAAAAATCCGTTAATGTAATCTCTTTATTACACTAATAAGATAAAAGACGAGCAAGACGTTCACCTGATGAAAAACATAGATACATATTTATGAGTCGTTTTGAGACATTGTTTAGTCTCGTTACCGCAGTAATTTCAGTAGCTTATAACGTCCTTCATACAAAACAGTAATATTTGCACAGTACTATTTCTCGGCTGCAGTAAGAGATGAGTTAATACCAATCTAGAAGTCTAGATTAGTAATAACGCAGCATCGATTTCTACTGCCACGCAGTGTTCAAACAAAATTGTGTGGTAATATAAGCCGCTATAACCAGTGAAATTACTGTGGTAACGATATTCAATATCCAGTTTCTTAAAGCCTTAATTAAGCAAACATATCGAAAATTAAGTTATTTTTTGAGTTCACTGATAAGTTGCGTGTAGTAAGTCGTTTTATTCTCCGACAACAGAGATTTCCGTCAGTCAATATACATTGTTAGATTTTTTATTATCCTACATATATATAATATAAGATTATATTCGGATAAAATTATAATAATTCTTTAATATCTGTATATTTGTATGTAGTCTAAATTTATGCTATGAACTTTTGAAATAGCATGTAAAGATCAACAACCAGCAGAAGAGTAATTCGCAAACAAGGGAATACGTCATGCCGTATTTATTATAAGTAAAGGAATGGGTGAGCCTGCATCGAATTTACGTCACTCGCTTTTAAGGTAAAACGATATACGACACCCACGAGACGCGTCACAACTTCCGTATGAATGTGGAATTGATAAAAATATTGCCATTCCCATGGCCCCTTTACATATCTGGAGTGAGGTAGATGAAAATCGCGTTTGTATATTCTTTGTCAGTATCAGGTGGTAGTGGCAAGCTTTACAACACGCCGCCACTCCTTTCTGAGCCATTTACTGCCGCTTTTATCTGGTCAGTTTACCTCATAGGATCTTTCTCGTGGCTCAGTACCCTCAACTTTTCCCTGGGCACTAGTTGCTCAATAGCTACATGCCCTCGGCGGCATACTTGACCAATGATAAGATACAAGTCTGTATCAAAGATCTGATATCTGATAAACGCTGCTTGATGAGGAACTCCCGTCGCATAGATACTATATATGTATAAATATGTAATATCTGTACTGCTATATCATGTAATATGTACTACATATATAACTCATTTTTCCATTTCATTTATCAATGTAGATGTATATCTATATACAAACAAAATTTGTGGTGTTGTAAATATATAATGAACAACCCTCTTAATGTTCTTACCTCTGAGTTTTGATTCTATCCCATGGAGAGGGCATTTATCAACCACACTATTATATGCGATTGGATACCACCTGTCTGGGAAGGCGGTTGTTCTTGAAACATTTTGGTTTCCTCACGATGTTCTCCATCATCAGAAATTTAAACAGTTTGAACGTAAGCAAGAGCCTAATACACGAAGAGAAGTAACATCTCTACTAACTGACGTACCGCTACATATAGTTATTATTACTTTTTAGATAAATAAAAGTCAAAATTGAAAAATAAACATTATTAATAAATAATAAATGAAATAAATAATGATGATTCTTTTAATGAAAAAGATACATCAAAATATTAACAATCTGTAGAAACTTAACTATTTCATATTCTACATTCAATAATAGGATAAAAAGGAGTTATTAATTATAGTCCCTAATTATATAGGTGTTTCTTGCAGTAGGTATGTGAGTACTATAAAAACTATGTTTTAATAAACAGATAATAGTTTCTGCACAATTTTGTAATAGTATAGTTAATGTAATTATTAGGATTTAAATCTAAACATATCTCAATAACGGTACTGATAGCAAAAACTTTGTTTAAACATGGCATTTCAACTCTCACGTTACGACGCTGTATTATAAAAAAAAATATAATACCGTTTGTTTGTTACTTGTTCGTTTTTATATACAAGCTTCAAAACATTGTTCTTCTTACCCGGCGACTGTTAAAACTTTACGTCTACGAGCACCGCAAAACAGCGCAATATGAAAATTTTTAAGTAAAATAGGAACAACATCTGCAACAAAAGATGAGATATATAATAAAATGTCTGCAACTTTGTACACGAATTCATGGCGTGAAGCTTTTGTGGGCTGGTCTACTTGGCCCGTGGATTTTGCCAACGGATAACGCAATACTAAATTAAAAAAAAAATTAACAATATTTAACAAAAACTTAGTTTAAGATAAAATATTTATTGATATAAGACAATAGAAACGGGCGTGGTGTAATGATTTGCGGGTGTAAGGAGTCTCTCACAATAACTCACGAGACCTAAACGAACCTATCCCGCTCGTGGTGTACCCAGCTAATAGACAAACGTGGCTCTCCCCCAAGAACTCATATTGGGCAAGCGCGGTGAGAGCTAGCCCAATCCCCCCACTATTTTCTTTTTTATTTAAATAAGAATTGCATTTCTCCTTCGGTTTGGGTAAGGGTCCTTGTTTGCTTTTCATTGTATTCTCCTTTAATCTTTTTCTCTTTTCTTTTCCCTAGCTTATGTCTTCTTCCATTCTACATTTTCCATCTGTCACTCTTTTCTATACATCCATATTTCTTTACTTTTCTTTCAGGCATCGCCTCTCATTCCAAGTTCGCCGCATTTACATTTTTGAATATTATTATCTTTATTAACATTATATTTCTTTATTATCTTCATTTATTATTACAAAATCACTTTTCTCTTAAACATTATATTATATTTACTTTTATCCACTTCTAACTTTTCCAATCTCTTGTTTTATTTGTTTAATTTTGTTACCCTTTCCACTACATCGTTAGCAAATTTTATGAAAATGCGGCATCCCCCTACTATTACTATTGGGAGAAGCCAATTTAAAAACAGAAAACATCGGCGACTTAAAAACTTTTATATTTACATAATACATAATTGCTAAGTGTGTAGGTCTTAGAATTAATTGTTACCTAATTGGCTAGGGCAGAACTAGTATTTGTGGATGGATAACTTACTGTTCATCAAGTTCAGTTAGTTGCGGCGGATGTTTTTGTTATCAGTCTGCGCTTGTAACTTTCAGTTCATCCATTATGCTGTATAGTTCAAGTTGTTTTACAATGATCATTGGAAATCTACAGCTAGACAGAGGTCTCTTCCCAGGAATACTTAGCCTTAACTTAGAAGAAACATTCGTTTAAAATAAATATACGTATCGAAGGTAATCGTCATCAGTAGTATATAGGAGAATTACACAAAGTATTTATGAAGGTGATTGTAACATAAGTTATAGTATATATAATATATTGTTCTTTTACTAGATTCCTAAAGATTATTTTCCAAAGAATCTTTTAATAAATTATGTAAATTTTATTACAATTGATTTAATTATTAGATAATAATTATTTAGATAACTATATAGATAATTTTAATTATTTAGATAACTAAATATTAAAAAATTTATTTTAAATAATAGTTTTGTATTAACTTCTTCAAATCCTATGTTAATTAAAAATGCTAATTTGCTTTAATTGTAACTTAGATTAACGCGATAAGTGAAGGTAAATAAAATAAAAATTTTAATAGCAAAATCGTAAAAGGAGGTTTGATTGTACTACGACCCACTTTTATATGGTCTTAACCACGTTTGACTCATTTGTTAGTACTATTACGTTAATTTGTACCATCATAAACACTTCGGCGACGAGATTAAAGTATTTAATAACCAACTTAAGTTAATATTAATTTTAAAATATTACCAAAAAAATATAAATAAACATATGTTAAATAAAATTATTCTTGTTTTTTAACGAATAGTCAAATTTAATTGTTACGTTTAAAATTTTTAACGGCTGTTAGTAAATCATTCGGTTATCTCGTCCCGGTGGAGTGAACTTAAGCAATATTTAATATCGTTTAAACTCCTTCTAACTTAATGAAGTTTTTGAAAGTAATTAAAACTTTGTTTTATTAATCAAATTTACTTTATGGATTGAAAAAATTCTAAACATATTTAATGGAGTGTTTGGAGTCATCATCACATAGTAAAATCATAAAATTCAGGGTTGTTAATATTTTTTTACTTGTCCTCACTGGTGGTAGGTCTCTTTTGCCGGAGACTGCTTATGTTTAGTACCTATATTATGCGAATATTACTGTTTTCTGGTTTGAAGGGATTTATAAACTTGTAAAATTACTGAGGTAACGAAACTTGGTACTATGTCTCAAGGCGATGAGCGCAATGTGGAGCTGTGTATACTATCTTAACCAGCGCGTCGTTCTTATAACCAAACGTACTACCATCATCTTGTCGCTTCATCGCATAAAAACAAATTAGAAAGATATTGCTTCTACGACTGGGATTCAGAGTCTTACTAATATCCATTCATTACACAGGCCAAGTGAGGAGTTGGTTGAAGTCAACCAGTCTACAAAAGTTATTCCAGTAATATGTCGGTTTCCTCATAAAGTTTTTCTTTACCTTCGGCTCAAGTTTAGTAACTTCAAAAGTGAGTGTTCATTAATTAAATTTAACAAAATGGCGGACTTATTGCTAAAGGACAAGCTTTCCCAGATTATTTTGCTGTAGTGTACATAAAATTACATATACATAAAATTTGTTAGATAAGTTCTGTACAGAGATTTCTTTTCGCCAGGTGTTTAGTTTTAATTAAATTATGTACTATAGAGAATACTCTAAATTAGTGTGCGTGGCGTGTTTTGTCCTATATTGTCTTAATGTGCCTCTGCATAGGGGATTTTAAGGAAAATTTAATTAACTTTCGCCCTAAGTTAATAATAAAGCCCAGCGAACCTTTCGTAATTTACGATCATAATGGAAAGTATTTACAATGTTTTTACTACAAACTGGGAGTTATAATGTGTACTTACATATGTTATGGGTAAGTATACTTCTCCCTCTCCTACTGTTGTTTCTGCTTTTCCAGCTTTAAATTACTAATATATGTTAACTCATATTATTTGTACTAAAATATACTGTACATTACATCATTAGTTTTACTCATTAAAATGTAATTTCTCTTTTAATCAACACATGCAGGATTATGCCGGAGACCGTCTAGGTAGACATCACCGCAGTATCTATTCTTGTCGCTAAAAACGAATGTGCAAATATTACAGTGTTTCGGTTTGAAGTGTGTTGTAGTGAAATTACGGGGGTAACGAGACTTAAAATCTTATGTCTGAAGACGACGAGAGTAATATGGTGCTGTGTATACTATCTTAATCAGCACTGCATCAGGTGAACGAAGTCGTCAAGTCGAACAAAAAAAAATACAAGTACAGTTTGTTAAAAGATAGTCAATCCACACAATCAATCGTTATAAAAATTGGTATACACAAAAGTTTATATACTCTAGTGTTACCTGACCAAAAGTCATAGTAAAATAATCCAAGTCGAAGTTTCATAGAAATCGGGTGAAAGTTACAGGAGTATATTATCTGCAAGAAAGCAATATTCAATATTTTAGTCATCATCATTAAATGAAATACGTCCACTGGTGGGACATAGGCTTTCTCTAATAATAGAGGGATTTGGGCCATCGCTGAAAACGCAGGTGAAATGCGGGTTTGGAAAAGACAGAGTCTCGTTTGTTGACTAGCACACCAAGAGAAGGTGAGCTTTGCTTGGATCCCTTGAGTTGTTATGTGGGATACATAAAACCTCATTGTTACATTCAGTATTCATATGTAATATTTAGTCTATGAAATTTCATTATATCAAACCATATGCTCATTGTGATTTTATTTAAAAGGTTTTCATATAATCCATGCTTAACATATTTATGAGACATAGAAATTGCCTATTGATATATTCAATATCGTAAGTTGTAACAAAAGGTATTTATTTAACGATATAATATTACACCATTGTTAGTTAGTATTGTTGTTGTCTTATCTAACTATTACAGGTTTAAGGGAATTTAATTAAATTAACCTCTTGTGAATATAAAGCGGGGAATATTTAGTTTGGAACTCTCTTGTTGTTTTGATCAGAGCGATAAGATATGAGATTATAAATTTATATTAGACTAAGTGATGATGTAGTTCATCATGATGATTATTACCTATTTTTGAAGACTTTTAAACTATATAAGTATTTTAATGTTGGAGTTTTTTGCGTAAGTACTTTTGTTTGTAAGCAAGCTGGAAAAGGTCACAGGAATCATTTAATACCTTTCTCCTAGGAGTTCTTTCTTTTAAGAGTTTTTTATCCTGATATTATTAATCAGGGCTTTTTATCAATTTTGTTACATAATTTAATACCAATGCTCTCTTTTCATCTACTATTATAAAACTTTTCATACACATATGTATACTTATACATATCTTTTTATTCTCTTCTTAGAGACTATATAGGTCTGATTGTATTATAACCTGTACATAATATAAAGATATCTGATATTAGAGACTATGCAATAAAAGGTGAATAACTTCCTAAAATTTTAAGATACAGTTTCGATTAAACTCTATCATTACACAACAGATACTACACTACAGATATATATACTTTTTGGTTTAGATATATTAAGTGTACGTAATTCTTTCTATTTGTGATTCTCGTCGGGTTGTTTAATGTTTACTTAAGCCATTGAAATCCTGTGCTATAATTAATTGCACAGTGGAAACATTTATTTGATATCTTATTAAACTGTATCCGAGCGGAGTGGGATGTTTGCTTACAATTAACTTAATTTATCTTTAAATGTGCAACATGAGTAACTAACGTGAACTTAATTAAGGTTAATTTATCAGCTTCTTATAACAAGGCGTCCCAATTAATAAATTGTGTTCTATGTTATAGAAGAGGCTCTGAAGTTGAAAGTGAAATGATTGGTGCTAGCTATTGGATATTAGAAAGGTTATTTTTATTTCACGAGGTTATGAGACGAGCAAAGCGTTCATCTGATGGTAAATGATAAGCTTGCCCATAATAAAGCGGTGATTAAGATGGTATAAAAAGCACCACATTGCGCTTATCGTCTTGATATCCATGATGTTAAGTTTTGGTACCCCAGTTATTTCACTCAGTTTACAACGCCTCGTTTCAGTTTACAACGCCTTTCAAATAGTAATGTTTGCACAGTATTGTTTGTCGGCTGCAACAGGAGCTGCGGTGGTATTCACTTAGATGGCCCCTGGCACCAGAGACCTATCACCAGTAAAGTAGTCCGGTAGACATTCATACTACTCTCAATGACCAATATTTAACCTAAATATATTTGAGGTGAGCACTCTACGATCAACCTTAATGTTATTTAACCTATGAAATTAAGGTCAAGTATTAACCCGTAGATAAATAAATAATATGTTTTAATATTAAATGTTGTTATTTCAATACATATGGTTGAACTCGAGAGCTTACGGTAAGTGATTGCTCCAGTGAAATGCATATTGGTCTGTTACAAAATGATTTTGTATTTCACTCATTTCAATATCACTGACGTAAAGAAAAATGGATGTACATTCGAAATTTACATTTGAAACATTTTTCTGTACTGATGCAATATTTATTATTATGATATTGGATGTAAATACTGTCTGCCCAATCTGAATAACTCTGATAAGAGAAGACCAAAAAGAAAATAAATCTTAACATCAAATAACTCCATTTCTACCGCCAAATAGTAATGTACAAAGATTGCTGTGTTCTGGTTTGAAAGGTGCTGTATACTGTTGAGGGGTGTAAGCTGTCCCATTCGACAGCTTACGGGACCCAAGCCAACATAATCTGCTCGTGGTGGACCCTTCTCTTCCCTTCCCTTCACCCACCCTTCCCTTCCTACTCGCATTAGGCCAGCGTGGTAAGAAATGGCCGAAATTCCCTCATTATTAGAGGAAGCAGATATCCAGCAGCAGATTTCTATCAGCTTATCATGCTAGTGAAATTTGTGGGGTAACGAGTGACATCTTACGTCTCAAGGCGAAGAGTGCTGGCGTATACCATTGTAAACTGCGGCACGTTATCGTTAGTTGGTGTACCACTTACCATCAGGTGAACGCCATTCTCGTCTCTTTGTCTAGTCTAATAAAAAAAACTGAATCCTATATAAACGAATTTAAGGGCAAATGTAGTAAAACAGTTAAGGCAGAAAGACGGAATCCGGCTTTTTCGTGATCTTTGTATAAAGATCTATATATAGAGACATTAACTTCTTCCTCCTCGATTTATAGTGTAGTAGCTTCTATATATAGTAGCTTCTTCCTCCACAACTTATGTATAGTGTAGTAGCTAAGTTAATATCTCTTCAACATCAACATACTATTTCTCGTTTCTATAGTATTTCGTTTCCTTTTCAGTAATTGCGTGTGAAAGTGAAATAGGTTTTTATTCCGCAATAAAGAGGGGTTAGTTCGTAAAAGGAGTTTATTTGTATAATAGTAAAAATTTTCTCATGTTTACCAGAGCGTACCTGCAAGGCCTCCGCGGTGCTCCGTGTCTCTGAAAAGGGATCTCATTAAAACGTACTCCCCTTTCAGGGTACGCGGTGCGCAGCGAAATTGATACGTTCTACTGAAACCTAATTTTGATTAATAAAAGTAACGTGTTTCATAATATGTTGCTTTGAAATCATATAGCATTCGCAGGCTGCGGTGCTGCTGCGATGATCATAAACCGTAATAGTTAATATTATGTAGAAGATATTTATTTATCTTGAATAGTCTTACAATCTCAATGTTATAGAGACCGTTAATGTTAAAGAGTCGCAGAAGAAACTGGAGGTACGTCTCCATTGCATGAGACCGTGTAGATACCACCGCAACTCCTATATCTACCGCCAAATAGTAATGAGCAAATATTACTGTGTTCCGGTTTGAAAGGTGCTGTATTCTAGTAACATTACTTTAGTAACGAATAAGGCTGTCTCAAGGTGGCGAACGTTGTATGATGCTGTGTATACCATCCTAACTAGCTCCATATTGTTATGGGCAAGCGTACCCCTTACCATCAGGTGAATGCCTTGCTAGTCGCGTGGATACATAGATAAAAGAAACAAAACGATGTTGTTATGGCAATACACCAATTAAGGTAATAGATAGGAAAAAACCCGACACAAACTAAACTCAAAATTAAATTAAGGAACTCCGCATTACAAGTGGTTATTCACTAAACCATAAAAGCAATTAACACATACATTAATAAAAGTTTTTTTCATTCGATGAGGCGGCAAGACGAGCAAGACGTTCACCTGATTGTAAGTGACTCTTGCCTATAACAACGTGACGCTAATGAAGATCACAGTACCACATAGTGCTCGTCGCCGTGACACCTAAGTTATTGTCTCATTACCTCAGTAATTTCACTAGCTTACAACCTTTTTAAACAGGAAAGTTTGCACATTACTATTTAGCGGTAGAAATAGGAGATGCGTTGGTACCTATCTAGACGGTCTTCAGTAACAGAGACTAGTACCAGTAAGTAAAAGTGCCTAATTAAAATTATATTGAGGTCTGAGGAATGATATCTTCCACTTTAGTTCTATAATGAAATTCCAGTTTCTGTGTTGGACTAAATATTTGGCTATTAATAATTTGTTTATTACAAAAATATTCACGGAATTGTTACTTTAATATAAAATATATTAACAACTATTAGTACATACTTTAATTGTATATACCTAAATGTATCTAACGACTCCTTCTTTCTTCTAAGTCGTATCTCCTCATGACAGGGTCGTGGTCATCATGTGTAGTGAAATATGACGACTTTCTTGGCAGTTATAATGGAGTGGTTTGCTATTGCCTTATCCTTTTTAAATGCTACTCCGACCACCGATAGTCATCACATAAATATGTAGGTTTCCTAACCATGTTTTTCTTGGTCGTCAAAGCACGTGATATTAGTTGGTGTTATACTAACTGCACATAAATTGAAAAATTCATTGGTGCAGGCTGAATTCGAACTCAGTACCTTCGGAGTTGAAGGCCGGCATTCAAACTATCAGGCTAACTTAACTTATCGGCTGCCTTAACTGCCCTCAAAACAAGAAATGAACTAAACTTGATTATTGTGTTATAAAGTAACAGTACCAAGTAAACTTTATAGAAATCTAAAGACAATGTAACGGAAGGTAAAAAATAGCGAACAAGGTTAAATGGAAAACAGAAAATAACCTTTCACGAGTTTTCTTTCATTCCAAGTCAATTAAAAGAAGTCGTACATAAAAGACCTGCTTTTGATTTCATTGAATATTAAACAAATGCCTTTTATGTTTGTTTCCTGATTTAATTTATTGATATCGACAGCAGGCTTTTTTAAAAAAATTTAATAATTTCTCTAATCGCATTTTATTGTTTCACCATCATCATCATTACCATCAGCCGATAAACGCCCTCTGCTGGACATAGGCATCCCCCTAAGATCACTCCGATCAATCCTGCGCTTTACAACCAGTGGATTCCCGCGACCTTCACCAGATCGTCGGTCCAACTAGATGTTAGTCAGTTATAATTTACTGTGACATAAATACAGATATTTTCTGAATCTTAATTTAGTATATTATCTATATATAATCATCATCATTTCAGTCAGTAAACTCCACGACTAACGGTAAGCTTCCAATGAGTTCAGTAAAAGGTTACAGGAATTTTGTTCTTCACCAGCTGATAGACGTCCACTGCTGGACATGCATATGTAGGGAGGCATCTATCTCAATAGTGGTGGGATTTGTGTCATCTCCCAGCCAGCAGGAGCCACAGCATCATTTATTGATTACCAAGGTGCATAACGAGTAAGTGATGTGAGCTTGAGTCCCGTCAGATGTTTTGTAGGAACCCTTACACCCCCAGTAATCTTTGCATATTACTATTTGGCAGTAGAAATAGGAACTGCGGCTGTACCTACCCAGACAGTCCCCGTCAAAATACCTACTACCAATGTATATATAATCATTATCATTTCAGTCAATAAAGTCTACTACTAACTAAAGGTATGGAGTAAAGGAATGAGTGCACTAACAAAATAACTGTTACAGGAATATTGTTGCTTTCTTCATAAATATGTTACTTTTTAGTACACTTTTACGATATGAGATGTAGTTAATTTAATTGCAGAATTACGTATTTTGCATATCACAATATGTTATAAAAGCAATCGAATAAACGAATATTCCTTTGGGCGATTTGATTCATATGTTACACAATTCATTAACTGTCGTCTGTACATCATGAATAATTGATACAGTAATTGATTGGACATGTCTGAACAGGATTACAATATCATCATGTGGTTACAATCTGTATTGGGTGTAACCTACATTACATCAGTCATATTGAAATTACAGTTACAAAAAAAGCATTTATTTTATATCCAATATGTGGATTTAATGCCTACAGGCATTCTCTACCAATCGACCTAGGAGGTGGGAGATGCTGTGGTAGGTACAGTTATATGATGTTGAAAGTTATATTTAAAGCAAAATTATAATAATAGTAATTGTATGGTACAAACATATACTTATACATACATAAAAAAAATTATGCGATAACGTGACCAGACGAGCAAGGGGTTCAGCGGATGGTAAGTAATACGCTTGCCCATAACATAGCGCTGGTTAAGATGGTATACACAGTACAACATTGCGCTCATCGCCTTGATACATTAGGTGCTAAGTCTCGTTACCCCAGTAATTACACTAGGTGCTAAGTCTCGTTACCCCAGTAATTACGGTGCTGTATGCACCGTTCAATCCGGTACACAGTAATATTTGTAAATTATAATTTAACGTTAGAAATAGGAGCTGTGGTGATACTTACCTAGACGGTCCCTGGTAAAGAAACCTCCTAAAGTAAAAAAGCAGAAAAGTCCTTAAAAAACACAAAATTCAAAAACCAAAATTAAATTAAATCGAAATTGTAAAAAGAGTACGGAGAAAGTGTATAAGGTAAAGTTGGTCTGAGAGGTGATGCATAGAAAAAGATACAAAAATATGTAACAAAAAAGGCGTGAAAGATTTCAGGAAGGTTGAAAGCGTGAAAGTGAGAAAAAAAGAAAAGAAAGTAAAAGAAACAGAAAAATTAAAAGAATAGAACCTTACCCAAGCAACGATGAGGCATGAATCCTCTTACTAAAATCTTCCCTTTCCTAGCGTGCGTCCGTGCAGAATGGGATGTCGCTACGCCAACTTAATTAACAGACGCCGTTGTTTATGATATGATTATTCTCATATTATACATTTTATTGAGATGAAATCTTTATTTCCGAATGTAACAGACAATCACTAGTATACATATATACGTACATAATATATGTATAAAGTGTGTATATATAAAGAGATTTACCAGAAAATAATTTACAGAGATATTGATAAATTTTTAGTGATCAATTAAGATATTTTTAATTAGTAAACATAAAGGATATGTTGGAAAATAAAATATTGTAAACGTAATGAGAGTTGTTAATGAAAAACTGATTTTTTTTTTGCTTTGCGGAAACTCCCTTTCCGTGGAAAATTCCTTTTGAAGTTAATTAGTCTTAGGTAAGACTTGAATCGACAGATTTGTTTTTGTAAAAGATGCTGCGCTCATTAATCATAGAATGATGATAAATGGTTCTAGTAGTTGATATAACATGAAAATGTTTGAACTTATTAAATGCTGTTCACTTTTACTGAATAACGGTATATAAATAATAATAATAAAATAGACATACTTATTACATATACAATATACATATTGTTGGTAAGTCTCTATTCGGCGGAGATCGTCTAGGGAGCTATCGACGCAGCTCCTTTTGCAGCCGACAAATAATACTGTGCAAACATTACTGTGTTCCAGTTTGAAGGGTGCTGTATACTAGTGACATTACAGGGGTAACGAGACAATACTTTACATCTCAAGGCGACAAGCACAATGTGGTGCTGTGTACATCTTAAGCATGCGTATTACTTACCATCAGATGATCTCCTTGCTCATCTCATCGCTTTGACGAATAAAAGAAATATATTTTAACAAAAAAAAAATGATTACACGAGTTTGTTAGTAATAATGCTAGATATTAAAGCAATGCAATATATTTTGTTCCCCACATTGTTTTCCTTATTAGTGGTTTTTATACTCACTCACTCTGTAGTATACTGGCAAAGAATAACATTAAAATCTTTAGACAATCTATGGTTTTTTATATTTTAATTATATAATTTAAAACATTATTTCTTAATAATTTGTTACATAAATAAGTACTTAAATAAATAGAATATATAGTATAAACCAGTTTTGCAGGTATAACAGTTACAGACTGACAAAACTATAGTTTATCCAGTATTTCATCTCTTTTCCAGGACATGCTACCTCAAGGTCTGATGATAAAGAGCACGATTGGATGTTTATTTTTAATTTACGAATATAACTTTGTGTTTTCTTCATGTAGATAACTACAATTTTTCTTAGGTTTTCACGTCTCTTAGTTACTCTTGTTATCTACAAGATAGCCTATTGCGGCATGGACAGTCTGTTAGGCATATCAGCAAACAAATAATAATTAATTTAAATGAGTTGTAAAGTATTATAGACGAGAAATTTGATAATATAATTGCAAATTACAATGCTCTAAGTGAATAGAAATCTCAATTTAAATTCATGTCGCGCCATTCAAAGAATAAATCTGAATGAAAAAGATTGTGAAACCAGTTCAGTTAAGACCGGCTCCTCCGCTGAGAATTTTAAGTAGAACCAGTTCCGCGGCGAAAACGGATTTGACGTAAGCAAGCGCAAATGAAATGTTAATTGGTACCCACTGTAACAATCGTTTTGTTAATATGAAAACGTTTCATAGTTAAAATATCCGACACAAACTTTACTTACTTCATAATCTCGAATAACCTTTAAAACTTTTAAAAATTACATTGAAATTTTTTGGGAAATATTCCGTAGGATCTCTTTATTTTCTTTTGGGATAACTTTCAAATATACGGATTTTAAGTTTTTAATTAGAAATACTAGCTAAAATTTTTAAATTAAGTGAACATTAAGTTTTAATTAGGGACAACATTTTCTGTGTTGTTTTTTATGTTAAGAAAAAAGTATTCAAACTCTAAACTATAACAATGCAGCATTGCATAATTTGAAATACAGTCAATGTTGTATCATCACAACTTGACAGAAAGGTAAAGATTTTTTGAACTTGGCAGTTAATAGTAAGGTTAAACTTTTTTATTTATAGGTGAGTTAAATCAAAGTTTAAAAATTTGTTTACTTTGTACTATTCTGTAGTAAAACAAGACTTCGTTTATTTTATAATATGTTCACTTCCTTACGGTAATTTTATATTATTGTAGTATATGTAGTTTAGTTTTTATTTCGTACTTCTTAAACTTTGCCTTATAATTAAATGGTCCTTAAACCGTAAATATAATTTGTATGATTTTTGACAAAAATATACTTCTCTGAAATGATTTAATTCTAATAAATTAATTAGTTTGCTTTTAAAGGTAAGGAGGGAGAATTTTTGATAAAGATTCGCTTATTATGTACAGTAAAATGTGTTTTTTAAGAAACTGTTTTAAAAGATTGCGTAGGTACTAGTAAATATTACTACTAAGAACAAATTAAAAATGAGCAATTAGGTGTAAATTAATCAATATGAATAGACGGTTTGCTTTGAAAAGAACCTCTTCCAGGCTACTTATGAGAAAAGAGGAAGTTATATAAAACAAACTTATATAAAATGAGAAAGTAAAGTTGCAGTAATAATAAATAGTTTGAGCAAGCTCCAAATTTTCTGTCTTGTTGTTCATCATTTTTTGATGGCAACAAGCAAAAGTACAAAGAAAAGAAATACATTTTTTTTATAGAGTTTTAACAATATTTGTTATAGTATTTATAACGTAAATCCGCCTACTGTTCTAACATAAACATAACTGGATATTTATGAGTATATTCGTAACATAATTTATAGCTTTATAGTTTCTTTACAAACCCATTTAATACAGCAGCAATCCATCTACGGATTTATTTCTAAATAAACTCCGTCCGATGAAACTGTAAAAGCTTAACAGCTTAAAGCACAACATCATCAGAAAACGTATAAGTTTTCCAGCTCGTTTCGTTCTTAGACCAAGTATATTACGTCACCGCTAAATCCGCTATAAATCGTATCGTATTATGTTTATTAATAAAACGCAGAATTTGTATGAAACTTAGGCCCGGAAACTTTGGCCTTTAGTCTTCCCTAACTTGGCTTAGAACTTGTTATAAGTTAGCAGCTGGTATAAACTACTTGCTCGGCACACAGATATAAAAGATAAATGTTGGAGCTGGCAAGTTGCATGTAAATATTTCAAGGGGTCAGCGCTTTAAAGCAATTTGTTCGGAGGTAGTAATACACGGTGCCCCAAGCGGTGGGGGATGAGCCAACTAGCACTTGTGAATTGTACTAAAGAGCGCTAAGTTACAAACTGTAGCGTTTATCATTAACTAATTAGAAACTAGCCTAGAACTAAGGCTTTTAACATTATAGTTAGAATATTCTGGATGTAAGTTTTAAGTAGAAGTTTAGATTTTATATAACTTATGAAATGTTTTAGAAATCGTAATCAAAGTATGCAATGAACAATCATGTATCATCACATCATGATGATGATGAATGAATGATGTGATAATTAAAAATATTTACACTGCTACATTGATCCTTGTCAGTTTTTACAGTTAGGGCATCTTAGACTTTATGTTGTAAATAGAAACGATATTATATGTCTAAAATATAGATATACTAAATAAAAGATGAAAATATAATAAAATATAAATATCAATCATTCAAAATGTACGAGTGAGCTTAAAAACAAGTAGAGTAGTTGGTAAATTAAAAATTCCTCTTACCACAGAACGATAAATATGTACGGGGTTATTTGGTAGAATGGGAAAAGAAGAAAGAAGAGGTAGATGGATTGTGAAATTTCCCCACTGTTGGGGGAGGCCAATGTCCAACAGTGGACGTCTATTGGCTGATGAAGAAAATAGATGAAGAAAGGGAATAAATATGCATTTGACAGTTGATAGAAAGAAACAAAAAAGCCTCTTTTTGAAGAACCCCTATAAAGTGGATTTCAGATGGTTTTGATAATGGAAACCTTGACCCAGTCTTTCTTATACCAAATTTGCTTGCGTAAGATAAAAACGATATTTCTTAATAACTTCTGTTCTTCCATTAATTGCACCGTCGCGTTAAGTTTCTCCAAGCTTGAAATTAAATCGGCCGTGTGATTTACATTTTAATACGGCAAGGGACTTACCTGTGTTAAAGCTAATTTATGGAATTGACTGAACGAATGGCTATTCGTGTCATCGTTAACTTTTATCATTTCCTTGATAACGTCAGTATGTCATGTGATCGACGTGAAGACGTAGCTTTAATTGAAGACCTCTTTAACTTGACATCGTCTTTATCTAAACATATGTATATTGAGAATATTGGTTCTACTTTACCTAAAGGCTACCCGATATCTTCAACTTAGGCAGCTATCAATTCAACTACTCACGTCTTAACCGTATTATCTATGGTCAGATTTTTTTATACCACTAAGATGATAAACAAGCATACGGCCTGCTTGATGGCAAGCAGTGTCCGTAGCCTTTAGACGGTTGCACCACTGGAGGCACCAATGGCACGTTGCCGTCCCTAGAAGAACCTTATCACGTCCTTTTGGAACAACTCCATACTGGAGCTTTTTGGGTAAACCTCGGTTGGGAGTTCATTCCATAACTTGATGGTTCTTGCGACTAAACTTATCTGGAACCGGACCGTACGAGGCTATTGCGGTTCTAAAAGATGAGGATGAACTTTCTTTCATATCATTCCTTTGATTTTCGTGCAACATGCCATTAGGAGTTCTAGCAATTTTTTGAACTTCTGTACCTTGTGACTTTATTCCTATTACAGATTTCCTTCTCTTTGTTTTGCTTATATAGCGAAATATGTACTTGGTCATTGATCTTTAGATACTTTGATTAGGCAACGGTTAACCATATCAGAGGATGGTAACTTGCCTTCCTAAGCTCGGAATCATTCAGCTATGAAGGTTCAGTAATCAAATGCGGGCCAAACCGAACATTGCTTAACTTTGACTATGGGTTAGAATCATCTGCATAAGTGAAACAATTCATGGGCTTGAAACTGTTACTAAGTTAAAGTTTAGATAGGTCTAAATACGTCAATAGTTAATTAGTAATTAATATTTTGAAAGTAATTATAATTATAACTTATGTAATGAATGACATGGATAAGAGCGTTTATCTAACGAATATTTCTCAAACAATGAAACTACTTAAGATATTTATAGAACATCATGTTGTAGCATCACCAAAACCATCATCAGTCGATAGACGTCCTCTGCTGGATATAAGCCTTCCCCAACAGTGGAGGGATTTGGGCCGTTTCTCACGCTGGCCCAATTTGTGGGAAGCCAGAGCTTAGTTTGTTGATAACCAGGGTGTACTACGAGTAGGCAAAGTTGGCTTATTGTTACAGAATCCTTAAAACTGAAACAGTAAAGTTTATAGTTTTGGTGATAGGACTCCGTGAACCAAGACCATCTAAGTAGGTCTCTATTTCTGCCTACAATTGGTAATTTGCAAACATTGCTGTGTTCCGGTTTGAAGGGTGCTGTTTGATATTGAAATTACTGTGGTAACGATACTTTATACCTTACGTTTTAAAGCGACGAGCGCAATGTCGTGCTGTGTATACCATTTAACCAGCGCCGTGTTGATATAGGCGAACGTATCTCTTACCATAAAGTCAACGCTAGTTCGTCTTGTAGCCTTATCTCATAAAGAAAGTGATGTAACTGTAAAAAATATATTTGCATTGGTTAATAATAGACAGTCTTCGGCAATAAGACTTACCTTTAGTAAAGTGAAGTTTCGTGTTGCGATTTGTTATAGGATATCCGGCGGCTCAGATTTTCCCCTTCAACTTGTTAAAACTGCTTGTTAGGACACGAGTCATTGGATACGCTTCTTTGTAGTTATTCTTTTGATTTTTTCCCTATAAACCCTTGCTTAAAATATTTAATAGAGGGAAGAAATGTAACAACTAGTTTATTTACAATTTATATCAAACGTGTTTTATTTATTTTTTATGTACAAAAAGATGGAAATAGATAATGTGGGACATGTACCGATTATAGCGAGTGCTTTTGTCGCCTTATTTTAATATGATAAAAACTCTTTCGCATACATCTGTCTCTCCCACAGTGTGTACCGATATAGCAATCACAGTATATCCTTATAATCAATTCATAAAAAAAGTTACTAAAAGCAATATAATATAAAAATGTTTAAAAAGTATATACAAGTGCTAACTTCTTTCTATCATCGCAAGGTTTTTATCGTCCGTAGCAAACATAAACAAAATGTACGGATGTGGGTATTAAAAGAAAATACTAATCATTACTAATAATTTATTTACTATATAATAACTATATTTACCAACTAAATAACTAAAGAAACAGGCAATTTTTTTTTAAAGTAAAAACAATGTAGAAGTAAAGAAGAACACGAAAACCAGTAACTTTAAAATCAAGTTTTTTTTATAATTAATACAAATTTAGACTAGTCAAATTTTTTAAAACCATATATATATATAAGTAATAAAACAATTTGTACACTGGAAGGGTAATAGATATTACCACGAAGCTGGTACTGGTGGTAGGTCTCTGTTAACGGAAACCGTCTAAGTAGGTACCACCGCAGTTCCTAATGCAGTCGACAAACAGTACTATGTAAACTTAAGTGTGTTCCAGTTTGAAGAGCATTGTAACCTAGTTATTGAAGTAACGAGATTTAACATTTTACGTGTCAAGGTCACAAAAGCAATGTGTGTATAATAATGTGTATACCATATGTCATCTTTACCAGCGCTGCGTTGCTATAGACATGCGTATTGATAATCATATAAAAAGTATGTAGTTTAAATTTAAATTATAACGTATAACAAGAATTTCGTATGATAAAACCCATCGGCCGAACGAGATGTAAAAAGCATAACTAATACGGGCCTAATACGGGATCCGGGATGTAATTTACTGGAAAAGGTCGAATACTCTGCAAAAGAGGTCGTAAGATAATCTTAGTGATCGTCCTCAACCCTTGTCATTTATTCCGAACAGCAGCATGTTGAGTACACCCGCTCACTCTGTGCCTAGCCGACTGTCACATTGTAATACACTACATTACACCACACTTACATATACACATATACGTTTACATACACGAGACAAGCAATGCGTTCACGTGATAGTAAGTGATACGCTCGCCCATAACAAAGCGCTAGTTAAGATGTTATATACAACACCACAATGCACTCGTTGCTTTGATATATATTGCCTACTCCTAGTAACTTTTTTCTATTGTTCCCACGTAAAGTGGAACAATGAATTTTTCTATACTTTTCTATTATCTCTTTTTCCCTTTTTGATTTCCTACTAAATCACATAGCTTTCTTCACTCATACCATCTTCTATCATTCTTTCTCAATACTCCATTTACATTATTCACCCCCAGTAATTAACAACAAACAACACTAGATTACAACACCCTTCATACTGGAACAGTAATGTTTGTACAGTATTGTTTGTCGGCTATAGTAGGAGTTGCGGTGGTACTTACCTAGACGGTTTTCGGCAAAAGAGGTCTACCACCAGTAAATGACCACACTACGGAAGAGAAGGCTATATTGATGAAAAATAAATGTAGACGCTCACAAACACATCCATACACATATTATCCTCTACATCAGTGCTTTCCAACCATTTAAAAAGAAAAAAGATATATGTTACCACAAACCAAAGATAATTACAAAAAAAGAGTTTGGTGTTATTAATAAACATGTCACAATATTGTAGTGGATCGATGGAGTCTGTCATCATCATCATCATCATCGTCATTTCATTTATAATGGAGAGGTGTTACCATTGCCATTTCACATATTAGTCCAACCGCCGATGGTCATCGCATAGATATGTACATTTTTATTCAATAAGGTGTATATATTTTTCTTGTAATCCTGGTGTACAATAAAGAGTTATTATTATTATTATTATTATATGTAGGTTTTTCCTCACGATGTTTTCTTTCACTGTTCGAGCACGTGATATTAGTTGGTGTTATACTAACTGCACATTGAAAACTTCATTGGTGCAGGACAGATTCGAACGTGGTACCTTCGGCGTGGAAGGCTGGTGTTTAAATCACCAGGCCATCACGGCTCAGTTAAAAAGCACTGTATTTAACTGTTTTATTATATTACATGTGTTGCTATTGAAAAATATATTTCATTTTGTTTATAGATGAAAATAATATGGAAGCTAGAAATAATATTATAATCATTACTCTTCTGTATTTCGCTTGATATTGAGCTGTTTAACCAACTGTATGAAAGACGTTGCCATCTATAGTATTACAGCAGTATATTTTTTTTATTAATACAATCGTTCCCTTTCGTATTGGGGGTAAGGTTCAATTTGCTTTCTTTACTTTCTTTCTCTCAGTCTCTATTTCCTTTCCTTACTTTTCTCACTTTCATACCTTCTTTTATGTTTGCATAGTAGTATAGTTAATGCACTTACCAATGCTTATTAATTAAACATAATAATTGATAAGTCAATCAAACGTATGATTTGATACATCCGCGGCCGGCGGTGTAGTGGCAGCCGACATAGCATATCATATTCAGATAGATTAATTAGCCATTGAGAGTACTGTAATTATTATTAGATGAACGGGCTTTTGGTAATTGAACTGTGTGTCTAATTAGTAACTAATTTTATTTGATTATAAATAATAGCGCCTTTTAGTGTTGTCATTACAGGGATTCGGGGACTTGCTAAAAGGAAAGTCAAGGCTATTTTCTTCCACACTGAAACATATCACTTTTTTAGTAATGATTTTTTTCATCGGATATAAGACTATGCCAATAAGTCAAAAATATATTTTTTATACATAAATTTATTCAAAAACTTAAATAAAACACAAAGGCGGTTTAATGCCAAAAACCTTTCTCTTCCAATCTACAATACGGATGAGAAGAGAAGTAAGGGTGCAGTATCGTGTTAATATCTATGATATAGTTACATAGCTACATACATGTTAATATCTATGATATATATTACATAAATAATAAATATATTATAATAATGTGTACTAGATTATGTATGTTTATTTTCACTAGCTTAAAATGTTGAAAACATATGATTTATTGTTTCTGTGCCGAAAAACAAAAATGATTATTTTTCATTTCTTTGTTAAAAATAGCTTAAGTGAAAAAATTAAGTCTAATTTATGTCTGCTTAAATAACGCGTTTTATGCCATTGAATTTTTTCCCATTATTTTGATACAAACAATCATTACATATAAAACACGTTAAGTAGTACAAAATAGAGCACAAGTAGAATCCAATATTGCTTAAGAAAACAGACTTGAGAAACGAACACAAAAGCAAAAAAAGAAAAAGATAAAGTATAGAAGAGAAGTAATAATTAATATGTTTAACAGCAATTATTTAGATTAACACTATTACTGGGGTAACGAGATTTAACATCTTAGTTCACTGGTGCGCACGCAATGTGATGCTGTGTATACTATGTCATCCAACGCCGCGTTGTTATGGGCAAGCGTATCACTTACCATTAGGTGAACACCTTCCTCGTTTTGTTGCGTTGTAAATATGAAATGTTATCAACAATTCCTTCAAGAAAAGAGCGTATCAAATACTTCTTCAAGGTGGACAATGCATTCGCGAACCTGTTTGTGTTGCGACTGTCTTTTGACGTCAGTAATCACATCATGTGTACTGTTCGCTCTTTTGCCCACATTTTTTTGTATTCAAATAGAATTTGTGATCAGTCGATGACTATGAGCAAATGTGTTGGGCAGTCAGGAGCGGTTTCCTCACTAGGAAACGTCTTCCTTCACAGCAGAACCTTACTCTTATTTTAAAGTATTATGGTAGCTCTTTTCAGTCTTATATGACCACATTGAGATAAAGTGGCTATTAAAGGTTTGCCTACTTTATAAATAATTATATGTAGTATTAATTTATACATTAGCAGCAACAAATTAACAAGTAGAATTCAGTGATACAACCATAAACAAATCTGTTTCTAAACTTCCGACAAATAGAAGGACATCAAACGAGTTCCGACGAAATTGCCTTAGCGGAATTTAATTTTGCACTGAATAAAATGAAGACCTATTTACAAAAAGTTTACGTCAGCGGGACCGAATAAAGTGTACTAATTAGCGAGTTGCAGCGTTGTGTAATCATTTTATATCCGTTTCGTGTCCGTTTCGACTAATTTTGTTAAGGAAAATTTTAAATCTTCTCCATTTTGAATAGCTCCAAATTCGTTACTCAATTTATATGTTGTTAGGTAAATCCATCTTGCAGGAAACCGGTGTATGAAAATATAATTTAGTTTTTATATACGCACATGAATTCATTGACACACACACGCTCAACGTTTAATAAATACTCATACACAACACCCACACACTCACTACTAATATTTTTCATTGAACCAATTATACTATACGCCGCAAGTGCTTGGGCACCATCTGCCGCAAAACTATCGATCCAAAAACAGCTCAATACCGTCCAAAGAGGATTTGCATTAAAAATTACGAAATGCTACCGTACAGTTT